>BHEV01039344.1:0-22999 GCA_004319985.1 Emydocephalus ijimae | reverse complement strand
GTTGGCTGTGTTCTGATTGGCTGGGGGTGTGTTCTGTTCAGGTGGGGGCTTGGTTGTGCTCAGGTTAGTCTTAGTTGCTGGAGAATTTGAGCTGGGGAGCTATGATCCTGATGTTTGGCTTCGCCTTCATGGTCATGCCACATCTTAATGGTGGGTGTCAGTTCTCTTCATGTATGGCTCAGAGGGTTTTGAAGTGGGTAGTGATGCAGCTGCGGTACGGCTTATGGTCCGTGGTTGTGTCTCATCTTCTTTGTGGGTGTGAGTCTGCTTTCTACATGGAAGTGTAGTAGTAGCATCTTGTGTGGCCCTCGTGCATGTGAGTCTGGTGTCATTCTTCATGTTAGGTACTCGTTTGTTCTTGAGGGCAGGTTTCCAAATGGCTGGTAGGTGGGAGGTACAATCTTGTTTATTCATGCTGTGTGGGCGTTTTTCTATCTCTATGGCTTCTCTGATTATTCTGTTACTGAAGTGTTCAGTTTTGGTGATAGTTCTGGTACTTTTAAAGTCAATCTCATGTCCTGTGGCTTTGAGGTGTTGGACCAGGGAAGAGGTCAGTTCTTTTTTTTTTGATTGAGTTCTTATGTTCTTCAATGCGTGCACTTATTCTTCTGTTAGTTTGTCCAATGTATGTGGTGGGACAGGCGGTGCAAGGGATTTCGTATACTCCTTGGTTTTCTAACTCGATTTTGTCTTTAGGGTTTCTTATAATTGACAGTCTGGTAGAATTTGGAAGCCTGCACTCACAAACAAAAAAATTTCCATACCACTAGCCAGGCAAACACCTGGGCACAAACAGATCCCCCCTGATACCTCCAGCTCAAACACACCCCAACCAGGCACCCAGATGAAACATAGCTTCCTAACAAATGATAGCCATCCATTTACTCAGAGCCAAGCTGCATTAAAAGCCTCCAATACAGGAACACAATGTTGCCAGCCAATCAAGACAAAAAAAGCCACAAAACAGACAGAAGATATTAGAAACACCAATCAAGCAGAACACAGCAAACTCCAAGACCAATAAACACAGACCAAGACTCCCAACCAATCAGGAGGAAGAAAAAACCATTCTGGCACAACATTAGGCTCGCANATATCTATATCTATATCTATATCTATATCTATATCTATATCTATATCTATATCTATATCTATATCTATATCTATATCTATATCTATATCTATATCTATATCTATATCTATATCTATATCTATATCTATCTATCTATCTATCTATCTATCTATCTATCTATCTATCTATGGTAGGGGCTGGCATCTCACTCTGATCCTTTCATTTCAAATGTATGCCTTTAGCTTCTTTAAAGAATCCAATCATCAGCATTATCATTGTTGAATAATCCTGACACCTCTGTCCCAGCTGATAAACACATTTCTATGAAAATGTCGTATCCATCATTAGCTGAGCACAGATGCTTCGAGATACAATTTCCTTTGCTGAAATGGCATCAGGAGAAGCAGGGAAGATCTCACAGATGTGATTGTAGTTCTCTGGCAGCTCTACAAACCACAAGACATCTGAGTATGTTCATAACATAAAATTTCCAGGGGATGTCAAATTTCCTACTAAAGCCATGATAACAGAATGAATATTAATGGCATAATTTTCATATGAAAAAGAAAAAATTGCCAAGTTGGAAAAATCAGTTGACAATCAGTTCACACTGATAAAATACAATAAATTCTTGATGATAAAAATGTCTTGCAAATTTACGTCTTCAGTGTAAATTGCTTTTGATATCTTCAGTATCAAAATTGTTTTCATATTTAACCAAGTGGAAACCATTACAAGCAAATGTTCTAAGAGTTGGAAAGATATTAATGACAGAAAACATGGCCCTTGGAAGGTAAAATAGCAGATGAGAAAGAAAAAAAATAGAAGAGTGTAGAATGACCAATATTCAAATTCCCATGGTACTCACTAAGTGATTTTGGTTAATCACTATTTCTCAGCCATACATATTTCAGAAGGTGATGAGGGAACTGTGAGTAGACCCTCACAATGAACATGCAATAATGTCTCTATCAATAAAAGAAAGGAAAGCAATGGCAACAGTAAGTAATACCAATACAACATAAAACAAATTATTTTTCCTTAATCCACAAGTTCCTTCTGAAAGCCCCTCTATTTCTTCTCTTAAATAGGATTAAAAATTGTTTCTTATCTCAAATAAGAAATAGTAGTTGTTGCTGGTTGCTTGAGGATATGGCCACCAGAGAAAAACACAACAATTCTTATTTATTTATTATTTGGTTTGTCAGTTGCTTACAAGATAATAGGTATAAGTAAAAACATAGTTATGAATACGTGGATACATATTAGAAAAATAAAAAAAAGAAAAGAAACAATAGGACAGGGATGATAGGCATGTTTTTACGCTTATGCACGCTCCCTACAGACCTCTTAGTAAATAGGTGAGGTCAATAGTAGACAGCCTAAGGTTAAAGTTTTTGGGGTTTGGGGAAGAAACCACAGAGTCAAGTAGAGTATTCCAGACATTGACTACTCTGTTGCTGAAGTCGTATTTCCTGCAATCAAGTTTGGTGCAGTTAACCTTGAGTTCGTATCTATTATTTGCTCTTGTGTTGTTATGGTTGAAGCTGAAGTATTCATTGACAGGTAGGACATTGCAATGTATGATTTTATACACTATACTTAGATTGGACCACAGGCAGTGTAGTTCTAGGATTTCTAGGTCTAGAATTTCAAGTCTGGTGGCATAAGGTATTCTACAATGAGTAGAGGAGTGGAAAACTCTTCTTGTGAAATATTTCTGGACTATCTCAACTGTGTTAATATCAGATACGTAATGTGGGTTCCAGACTGATGAGCTGTATTCGAGTCTAGCAAATGTTTTGTATGCTCTAGATATTCGTGTAATATTATCAGAGAAAAAGCAACATAAGATTAAGTTAACAACTCTTAATGCCTTTTTGGCTATGTAATTACAGTGGGCTCTAGCACTTAGATCATTAGAGATGAACACTCCAAGATCCTTGACAGAGTTTGGATCATCAACAAGGTCTTCACTATTCAGCCTGTATTTTATTTTCTGGTTTGTTTGTTTTTTGCCAGTATGTAGGACAGAGCATTTATTTGTTGAGATTTGAAGTTGCCATTTGTTTGACCATTCTGATACATAGTCAAGGTCTTTTTGAAGGGTAGCAGTATTGTCTGTGGTGTTGAATAGCTTTACATCATCAGTGAAGAGAACACAGTTGCTCTTAATATGATCACAGAGGTCATTTATGTAGAGTATGAAAAGAGTTGGTCCTAGAACACTGCCTTGGGGGACACCACTGTTGACAGGTACAGAATTTCATAGGACGCTCCCAATTTTGACCATTTGTTGTCTGTTTGACAGGAATGCTTCTATCCAGTTATGCAGGTGTCCAGAGATACCATAAGATTTTAGTTTTTGGAGTAATTTGTCGTGTACCTGATCGAGTTGTGTAGTCCATTTGTTTTTGTAGTGTAAGAGTTGCAGATTACATGATAGTTTTTTTCTGAAACCAAATTGTTTATTAGAGAGTAGGTTGTTGTTTCTAAGTGGAGGATAATGGATTGGTTAATAATTGATTCCATGACTTTACAGGTGATGCAGCATAAGGAGATTGGTCTGTAATTTTCAACTCGGTTGGGGTCTCCCTTTTTGAAGATGGGGATGACTGGGGCTTGTGACCATAGTTTTGGCAAGGAGCTGGTCCTGAAAATTTTTTCAAAGATTATGGTTAGAGGTTCGGCTATGGCAGTGGATAGCTTTTTTAAGAAGTAGGCACATCTTCCGTCCGGTCCAATAGATAGAGATGGTTTTAGATTGCATTTTCCTTGTTTTCCATCATATTGTTATATGCTTAAATGAATTTTGTTTCATCTCTTTCTGACAATTTTGAGTTTGGCATAGGTTCCAGTAAAAGAATTTCTCTCCTTGCCATGCACTGTGGTTGAACTTCTACCTATTCTTACTTTACAGTATAATTCATTTAAGGCTAGTTGTTTAATATTGCAGTCTTTCCAAATACCTCAAGGTGAAGGTTCAATGCAACATTCAATAACCAGGGAAGGTTGGTGGTTCTATATGAATTTGCTATGTTTGGCCAGGCTGTGCTTGACTAGGAGGAACAATGCCTTTATACGAGACCACCTGAACAGGTGAAATAGGATCATTAAACCCACTGATGAAATTGATTGAACAATTCTGTGCACATTTGCAAGAAAATAAATCACACTCTATCTTAATTCTTGATAGGAAAGCAGCCAAAAGTGCTTTAAATTTTTCTGAAATGATAAAAAATAATATATAGTTAGAAAATTTTCTTTAGTCCAAAATTAACCTTATTTTCATTTAAAATATGTACAAAGATTTCTGATTTTTTAAAATGAAACAATCTACAATTAAAAAAACATGAAGCACACAAATAACAATGACAAATCAAACTCTTTCATGAAAGGATTTAGTTTATAATATGTATTTCAGAACTGAGTCATACAATTTATGGCTTTTTTAATATCAAAAAACTTGCTAATTGGGATAAAATATTAGTTTCTCAGTTTGAGAATGTAGCCCAAACCACTACTAGTAGCATTCTATTACTAATTTGTGAGTACTTAAAGTGAGATAATGAGCTATTTCTTGAAATTCTGAAAAGAAAAGTAAGGAATAATAGCAATTGATTAGAACAGAAAGTCTGTAATTAAAATCAAACCTAGACACAAATCCTTAAACCAAGGATATCCAATATATTCAGCCGTGTGGGCTGTATCTCTATATATTGACAGCCCTTTGGGGTAGACCAAGTCAGCAAAGAAATATCATAAGAAATATTAGAGCTCATCTTTACTAATATTGTCTGTAATAACAAGTGCTTGAAGATATGGTAGCATTTCTCCCTTACCCCTTGTTCTGGTGGGACAATTTTGAATTTATTTCTCGTGCTTTTCTAGGCTAACCTCATATTTTCCTAATGAGCTATATTTTTGTTTACTTTTTTGGAAAACCATACCCAAATAACTCAAGGTGGTGAATATACTGCATTTAGTAAGTCCCCTCATTTCTCCCTCAACAACAATCCTGAAAGATGTGCTGGGCTGACAGACAGTAACCTGCCCAAAGTCACCCAATTAATTTTCATGCTTAAAGGTAAGACTAGAACTCATGTTTCCTGTTTCTAGCCTGCTATCTTAACTATTTCAAGGCATGTTTACCTAATGAATATGGTTACCATCCTTTCCAGTCTTGTGAGGTGGAGGCTAACTCATTTCATAAGCCTTTCATGTAGATCAAGGCTATCAAGCTCCCTGTCACTCGTGCTCCATTGAAAACCCAAGAAAGTAATCCCTCAACTCCATATTGTAGAGACAAGATACTTTTACTGATTTTGAAATGATAGCAATGAAAGAAAGCAAGACCTGAGGCAAAAAGGCACGGAAATTACATATTGAAAGCTATCCCATGTTCCCTCCCTCAGTGTATTGTCTATCCCAGTGTGAAAGAGGAGAAAAGGATAATAATCAGTAGGCTTGATGAATTGGGTAACATCTCTGTCACATCTTTAATCTTTTCACCTGAGAAACAATATACTTCCCTTGATAGTTTGTTTAGTCTGCTGTTTTCTTAATCTATTCCTCTGAGAACTAAGTCACCAACTCTGAAAAGTAAGCCACAGTCATTGTCCTCTGAAAAGATAGGCCATTTGTTTTTATTTTAGCAACTTGAGATGAAAATTCCAACAAGATAAAATGGCAGGAATGGCATCACAATGCAAACTCCCTGTTAAGTATTGAGCATGGGTAAGAATGAATGGAGACAAACCTCTGAACGGTGAACTTCAGCTCTTTATTTACATCGTGACTTCTCTGTATAACAGCAGTAAACCCCGCCTTATATAGGCAACCCTTGTAACTTTTAACCAATAACAAGCTAGGAACGCTAGCTTTTGTAACCAATAGGAACTCTCTGTTAAGGGCCAATTGGATTCCCCGGAACGGGCCAATCCGGTCCGGCCGCTTAACAGCCAATCAGAAGTGCAGGGCCAGAACCCTGCACTTACTCCAAGCTCACACTTTATAACTTATATACATACACAACACTCCCCATGTTCAAGTGTCAAGGCAAGCACAAAAAAGTTGGTGTCTATGGAGATTCTCAGTCAGCCAGGTCACGGCTGTCCCAAAGAAGCATCTTTCAAAAGACAACTGGACTTTTTTTTTTTTTTGCTTAAAGTCATTTCATTTCTCATCCAAGAAGCTTCAGTCAGAACTGAAGAAGCTTCTTGGATGAGAAATGAAATGTCTTCTAGCAAAACAAAGAAAGTTCAATTGACTTTTTAAAAAAACACCTTTGGGACAAAAGGTGTAGTGCTTTCACTGTTTCCTCCTTTTGCCTTTATTCATCATCTCTTCAAATCACATCGGGCAAGCTTTAGGTTATTAAATAGAGTGAATGGTGAAATTTGAAAATGAATGGTTGAGATCAAGTGGCATATACCATTATGAACTCTGTAAAGCAAATCAGTAAAGAAAGCTGATTTGTCAGTAATTGGCTTTTGTGCATGTGTCAAGATTTCCTTTGGGGTCGGCTTTAAGCAGAACTTAGAAAAATAATGTAACTATTTTTTCTTTCCTTAAGAACAGATGATTATAGATATGCAACCCTATTACTCATAAAAGTAATAGTTCCTGTAAATATTATTTGTAGAAATAAGCAGATAAGAGAGCACAGAACAGAATAGGTTTAAATTTCACTCAACATGCTGGCATAATAGCAATATTGCATTTATTGATATATGCTTATGTAATAGATCTGTAGGAAAAATAATCTATCATAATAAATATGATTAGAGATCCACAGTGACATTTTTCTTTATATAGATTACATTTTTGACAAGTACTTCAATTGTCCTGGGATCAGAATTCTCTTGGAATATGTGAAAATGTATTTGGTTCATTGTGAAAATGGGTATCATAGTAAAAAATAAATATCATGGGTATCAAGTTTCAAATGAATTTTTCCTGTAGAACTTTAGAGTTCCCCAGAAACAAAACTTAGAAAAGAATCTCAAATTTTACATTATTGGAACTTGTTGGCAGAGCTGTCAAAGCTGGACTAGGATATAGCATATATCTGTAAAAGAGGGATTTGATAAATAGATGCAGAAAAAAATCTGTGAGTACAGAAAAGAGCCAGAGTTGCTGCACAAAATGCCAGTCTTCGTGTAAAGACAGAACTGAATGTCCAGATCAATTCCCTGCTTCCCTTTCTTGAATAACCTTGGTAACTTTTCCTCTTTCACTTAGTTCAGTTGTCTAGAAACAAACAAAAATTATTTATAAGGTAACCTCCCCAAGAGCATGATCCAACTAAAATAAAAATTAAAACTAAAAACAAATAAAATTCTAGAAAGAGATAAAATCGATATATACCACAATATATTTTTCGTCACAACAATACTTATTGTATTATTCCTAAAAAATTCCTAAACTTATAAAGCTATAAAGGTCTTGTCATCAAACTTTTTTTTTTACTATCTGTTTGTATGAACCAGCCAGAACCAGTAGAATACCACCACTGAGGAAAATCCATTCCATATTATGTTAAGGCTAAATATAATGTGTGATGATTATTATTCTGGTATTACTGGTTTGTTATTTAGTTGATTAAGTCCAGTTGGTATGAACTAATTTAAAAAAAAAATAGTTTCACTTGTTATTATTAGCAACCAGGGTTGACAAAATGTTATTATTATTTATAAAAAAAAATATTATTTATTAGCAACCAGGGTTGACAAAATGAGATAGGAAAGACTTGTCCAAAAGCCTACAGATTTCAGGAAGTCCACACATCTATTTCCAAATTAAAAGTGACAACATGGTGAAGAACAGTGTCTCCACAGAGATGTTGTAAAAGGTTGCTTCCTTTACCACTCAGGAATCGAACTTTGAATGGCATTTTAATAGAAAGGAAGCAGAAGAAAGTTGTCTGCTCTTGCTGTCCCTATATAATTTGTGGGGCAAGCATAAATTAGCTTCCTGGGATGGGTAGAAATCAGAGCAGTAGGTATGAGGAAGAGAAGGGGCAATTTAGGCCTGCAGTGATCGTACAGAAGAGAAAATGGTGGTGACAAGTTGAGGTAGCAATCTAGCTAATGATGGAGGAACAAATATATTACATCTTGGAAAACTCTGGTCTGAAAACCAATATACCATATGGTTTTTCTCAGATCAAATTCTACTGCACCTCATGAGGCTTTTCTCCAGAAAAGATCTACCCAGGTCCCCATTATCATCAAAATCAACATTGATACTGATCAAAATCAACACCTATGTACTGATATTTATTTCTGTAACATTTGCATATCTTGAGGTTGATAACCAAAATGTTATACATGCAATGCTGTATTGTTCTTCTTAGCCTTTCTTATTCTACTGTTCTTTTTGAAGTCCTCTATTAAAATCATGTGAACTACTTTATTTATTTATTTTTCTTACAAGAAGAAAAGCGAGGTACAAATAAGCATAATAAAATAATTTATACATCCACTTATTCTCTGGCTTGAGGTTTAGAACTCTGTGACTCATGGGAGACCTTGCTTGCAACCCAGAACCTATGAGTTATGTTGCAGAATAATTTCCATAATTCTCAGACAGCTGTCTAGAAGAGATTGCTGGACTGGGGTAGAATGCCGATCAGCTAAAAATGTACCAGGATGAAAGCTGCTCATGAATATGGAAGGTTTTACTGTGTTTTTCTTTGTTATTATCAATAGGCTTAGAAATATGAAGGGCACTATTAACATATTTTAAATAATTAGAAACAAATATCTGCATAATGGAAATATTATATCAAAGTTATGTTTCATGATACCTTCAACACAAGGTAAAAATTAGTTGCCAAATGATTGTTGGAATAAGAAATGTATACTTTAAATATTAACTGAAGTATTTAGGTTAATAATAGCCTGATTGGTTCCTTAAACTTCTCAAAGTGTACCTTTTTCCTTTTCAATTTTATATTACTTGGGTGGAGTTTTTATTACCTTTCATTTTTCTTGGTCTCGAGTAGACACAGATTATTGTGTTGAAGTTCCAGCAGCATCAGATGTGATTGCTCAGTGAAAAGGTTTTCAGAATGATAGCAAAGTGTGAGCAAAAGGCATAATCCACGTATCAAGGATGAGTGCTAGCACAATACAAGGTAAATTGATATTGATTCATCTTTTCTGAGCAAACTGTTTTCTGACAGTGGAAAGGAAAGCTCAAAAGAGACCGCTTCTAAATACAAAAGCTAAAGTTGAACAGATTTGCATTTAAATTAAAAATATTGGTGCTTGAAATCAATAATAACAATAAAAAGTTTAGTTTTTGAAATAGCACAATATTATACAATTATTCAGATTCTAAATAGCTGCCCTGAAGTTACTTGAAATATGCATAGAACAAACTTTCATGATTTTATCCTGACACTAAGCTTTTGAGGAATATGTATTACTTTAAGTAGAGCCATTTGTAACTCTTGTGTATGGTGCTCTTGCACCACAATGGATTACCCCCCAAAAGGTCAATTTCATTAGCAGATCTTGACATTCTGACAAAGCATCTGTCAACAAACACATAGCAATGAATCCCATATACATACCATTTAAAAGACAACCAAAATCAAGGAAAGAAGTAAACAACTCAAAGCACATCTTTCCCTGCCACCAATATCCGGAGACACAAAAAACAGCATAAGACAATCAAAGGAGAAACAATTCTTTTTAATGTCAAACATTAATGAAGGTTGGTATCTCCACCAGGACTGGCAGGGCACACAACTATATATAAGCAACCAGCAAATTCTATTCTCCCATATATTGATGGTGTTACCTAGCCTACTGATGAAACATCTGCAGGAAACAAAGAAACAAACACCAAAATCACTAAGACCATCAGAATAATTTTATATTACATAATCTATGGCTTCCTTGGGAAACCTAAGTTCAGATACACATGGAAGGTCAAAGGGATATCATAAAAGTATTTTTAGTATCAGTTTTGAGGAAAGAAGTCAACTTATCAATTTAATTGTAAATTTTTCATTACATCCAATCTTCTTTTAATTTTTTCATACATGATTGGGTGACTTTCTTTTTTTTAATTCTTCTTTTTCTGATGATAAACCAACAAGAAAATGTATTCTTCACATTTTCATTTGCATTATTTAATAGTGACTACAGAAATATATACAAATCTGCAATGGAAAATAGAAAATGAAACTTGTGAAACATGTACTCAAGTATTATATTGGATCCTTGACTGTTCTCTTAATTGGCTGAGCTTTAATACCATTAGGAGTTATCCATATGCTTCAGCTAGTTTTCATGCAGAGAAGAACAAATATCAACATCCATCTGTCAAGTAAGGGAAGCCCATATGCTACCAGAAGAGCTTAATTTAAGTCAGGTGTGGCTTAGACAATTCAAGTTACTGTCACCAGCATTGCATAACACGTAGGTTGAAGGATTTGGGGAAAAAAAGTCTCTTCAAGATACCCAGTACAGCCAAAATTTTGATTAACTTCTGTTTCCCCAAATTTTAAAATTAAGGTTCTTTTAATATTGTGACAATAGAAAAATGTCATAGACACAAGTAGGTGTAACATTCTGAGGAATCTTATGATAAATGATAAATATCGGTGAGTCAGAATTTTCATTTATTAGCAAATGAAAACCCACTGTTAACTGGGAATAAAAACAAAATTATTTTTAATTTCATTCTCTTATTTTTTAGAATATATGTGTGTTTTGGCATTGTATTGTTTCAAAAATGATATTTCTCCCAACATATTAATTTTGTATAGCTTTTTGCATGTTCCTTTGCTTAATATAACATACATTTGCACATACATTCTCCTCATTTATATGCTTTATATGTATTTTCTTTAATGTTACAGTAATTGCACTGCATCACAATTTTTGGGAGATGAAAATTTGGGACACCTTTCACTTACAAATGGGTTCAGAAGTTAGATTAGTTTCTGTAAAAAATGCACAGAATGAACTTCTTGACTGTTTTTAATTTCTGTTGAGTAAAGAAGAATGAACAATCTCTCTTGGATTGTAACTTGGGAATTTACAAATATAGTTTTTATGAATTTGAACCAAAAGAAAGATCCTGATGTAAATCCAAGCAATTTGAAGATTATTAGAGATAGGCAAGATTTAATCATTTAACAAAGTGACACAGATTAGGTAATGGAAACCTCATTAAATTTTACTTATTTTCTCTATTTTTTTAAATTAAATCTATTATATCTACTGTCAGCAATCTTGACAGTGACTTATAAGGTCTGGATTTAGCATCATGTGGAATAGTAATATCAGTGAACCAGTTTTATTATTATTAGAGTTATGTAATAACAATATTATTAGTGTTCATTGCACAAATTCCTCTCTTTTGACCATGGGATGGCCAAGTGAATCTGTCTTCTGTCCCACTGGATAGGAAGAAACTATCTGCAACTAATCCTATGGCAACTGAATGGCTATGAATCACCCAGAATACCCCATCTGTTCTTTGGATGGGATTGCAAATAAATCATAGAATGTTTAGTCCTGCTCTCAAATAGTAGGTATCAGCTGTGACTCTCCTGTTGTTTAAACCTTGAAGATCTGCTCTTTGCCCAGGCAACGAACAGTTAATTTTCTTTGCTTTGTTCCTGTCTACTTTAATCATTCTTGTTATTGATTGTATTTTTCCTGTTTTAGTTTTTATGAGTTGCCCAACCCAGCTTTTGGGGAGTTGGGTAGCATGCAAATTAGCTAGCTAGATGGATATAAAGATTCCCCATTCAGGGACAGGTAATCTAGAAAGTAGAAATGCTATCATTTTCAAATTACTAGTGTTGATATTAGTGCTCTTGTCGCGACGATTGAACATTCCTTATTATTCCTTATATTAAGTTTTCCAAACTTTCTTCTAATCAGATGTAGTAAGTGGGTCAGACGTAATAAGTGGACCAAGATAAATCAGCCTGCCTCTTTGCATGACCATGTATCTCATTTTAGCTACAACAGAACCTATAGCTACTTCTGAATATGGTATTTAAATAGAAATTTGTTAATTGAATTATTATTAATGACCATCAATATATTTCAGTATAACTGTTGCCCTAACTAAAGGATAAATAAATTAAAACTTCCATGTTACAGAAAATATACTGTACAGTACAGTATATCTGTACTCATATATACTGAGAAACATGTATGTTTTCGAGAAAAGCAGAAGAAGAAAAATTAAAGAACATTACAAATATTACAAGGGAAAAATTGCCTAGATTCTAGATGATGGTTAATGTATGCCTCACAATATAACTAGCAATAGGAAAATTCTGATCCCCAATGCAAAGACATTCATTTGCATTTGGCCTAGGAAACTCTCTGGCCTTGAAAACCCTTTTAATAGAATGGTTGAATGGTCCAAGGAAGGCCAAATCACATGACAATGTACAGAGCATCAAGTAATGAAGTCAAATGATTCTTGGGTCACCATTTATGAAGCACAGTTCTCTATTCAATTTCATGCTTAGCTTCTGAGACACTCACCTCATCCTGACATTCCTGGAGTTAAGGACTAGATCTAAGTTAATCTTATCTGTCATTTTCACTCTACATTGACCTTAGTAATGTTGGAGGACTATTATAGTGAACACATGGGAAGGTCTGAATATGGAGCATCATTTTATATTTGATACTTGTATAAAGAACACTGATGTGAAGATATACCCCATTTAAATTGTAGCTGCTATGACATGGATGAGGAATATAATTCAGATATCCAAAACTTGTAAGAAAAGAGGTTCCAAGGAGCTATTTCTGAACCTGTGTTTTATCAACTCTAGTTGATAAAACTAGATACCTTGATCCTTTGATCATACTGACTCATCATTCAATAGAAGTAAAAATATTTGTTTATTCAACTTATTATAGCCACCTTTTTCACAATACAACTGACTTGGGGCACCATGTAACAAAGATAAAAATATAATTAATACATACTATTATTAATTAGATAGTATTATCTATTCACAACAATGTGCTGCTAGTTCTTTAGCTGGCGTTGGCCTTCAAATGTATCAAATTCTTGCCAAGAATGTTCTAGGATGTCATAATGTATCAGCATGATATCTGTGCAGATCCACGCAGTGTTGCTTTTGAATTGGCAGATGGGAATTTTGTCAATGTACAGATTATCTATAGTTATTGTGGCCAATTGCATAGTTAGCCAGAGGTTTTGACTGGATTTGACATTTTTATCAATCTAGTGAGACCTTCCCAAAGACCTGGGACAGACTATTGTTATTGTTATTGTGATTAAATTTTGGTGAGATTCACAGCCTTTGGAGCTGGTTAGTAACTCAACAGCTCGAGTCCTAACCAAGGACCTAGGAACTGTTCAGGTAGTGTCGGAAGACATAAGCTGTTCCAAGTAGGGTGGTTTTTTGTAGAATCAGGGTATTCAAGTCTGATAAATTCAGAATTTCCAAATAGCGAGGGCTCCAATTACAATTGGGATAACACATGATTTCTTTTTCCAAAGTCGCTCAATTTCAATTTGTAAGTCCCAGTACTTTGCAATTTTTTTCTTGCTGCTTATCTTCAATTCGTGCATCACTAGGTATTGCAATGTCAATTATTATATTATTTGACATAAAAAATGTCAATCTACACAGCAAACGAGATAATTATGCTGGGTTTCATATCACAAATCACTAGTCAAACACTTCCCAAGTGTTTAGGACTGTGTGATGTATCGACAGATTATGCAAGCAGATCTCAGTCAGGTGGCCTTCTGCAGCTAACCAATGGTGATTTTGTCAGCATCAATTGTTTTTAAGTGCTTGCCTAGGTCTTTAGACACAGCACCCAGTGTGCTGAGTACCACTGGAACCATCTGCACTGGTTTATGCCAGGGTCTCTGCAGTTCAATTCTCAAGTCCTGATATCTGGTGATTTTTTTCAGGTTGTTTCTCATCGATTCTGCTGTCACCAGGTATGGCAATTTCAATGATCCACACTTTTTTCTTCTCAACAATTGTGATATCTGGGGTATTGTGTTTCAAAACTTTGTCAGAAGTCTCACAGTAGTTTTGCATGCTCATTTTCGACCACTTTTTCAGGCTTATGACCCCATCAGTTCTTTGCTACAGGCAGATGGTAGTTGTGACACAAGGTACAGACCATCTGAGCGACTGTGTTGTGACATTGTTTGTAATCAGTCTGAGTGATTATCTTGCAACAACTCAGTATGTGATCGATGGTTTCAACTGCTTCTTTGCAGAGCCTGCATCTGGGGTCATCAGCAGATTTTTCTATTCTGGCTTTGATTGCATTTGTTCTGATGGCTTGTTCTTGGGCTGCAAGAATCAGGCTTTCTGTCTCTTTCTTCAGTGTTCCATTGGTCAGCCATAACCAGGTCTTTTCCTTATCTATTTTTCCTTGGATCTTTTCAAGGAACTGTCCATGCAGTGCTGTTACACCAGCTGTCAGTCGGAGTTTACATTGTTGTTTTCCTGTATTGATTCTTAGTTCACTGCACTTTAAGCAGCTTCCTATTGTTGACCTCCATCAAAGCTGGTTCAACATTGTCTTTCACATAATCTGCCAGAGCATGCTTCTCTTCTTCAATTGTCTGCTTCACTTGCAAAAGTCCTCTGTTCCCTGATTTTCTGGGCAAATATAATCTGTAAACATCACTATGTTGGTGCAGTGCATAAGTGTATGGTCATCAGTTTTCTTGTTTTCTTATCCAGGGTGTCCAGCTCTGCCTGTGTCGTTTACAATCCCAGCAGTATATCTGATGATGGGTATGGCCCAGGTATTTAGAGGCTTGATGGTGTTACCTCCATTCAGTTAGCTTTTTGGAAGTTTTCTGACCCTTTGTGTGTATTCTTTGCTGACCACATTTTTCACTTGCCCTTGCTTGACATTATCAAGCTGCAGTATGCCCAGGTATTTGTAGGCTTTGGGTTGGTGGCATTCAATGGTTTGTTCATTGAGCATTTTGATTCCATTACTTTCTACGATATTTCCTTTCTTCAGTGCCACTGTGGTGCATTTGTCCAGGCCAAACTCCATGCTGATTCAGTGCTGAGAATTCGAACTGTATTGGTCAGTGACTGGATTTCAATTTCCAATTTTCCATATCACTTCAGATCATCCATGTACAGCAGGTGGGAGATTTTCTGTGAGTTTTTAGCAGTTTGAGCAGGTTAGCTTGCTATTATTATTGTTGGGGGTGGTGGCAGTGGTGGTTGTACAGTCAGCCAGATGTTAAGACTGGAATTTGAATTTTTCTTCATTGTTATCCTTCCCTAAGGACTAGAATAGTTAGATGTTGTTGTTTCTATGAACATAAAGCTAAAATAATAAATAATGGCTGAAGGGATGTTAATAATACTCGGGCTTGTATTAGAACTACTCATTAGTTCATCAGTTCTCTAGGGTTCCCAGGCCTGATGGCACAGTCAAGTTTTGAGGGATCTTTGGAAAGTAAAGAGCAAATTGCACCAACCACAACTGATGGAGAAGAATATTCCACAACACTGGTGTCACATCTGAAAAGGCCGTCAAACTAGGGTCCACCAACTGTACTTCCCTAAATACTGGATCTGGTGGGATGGACAGGTGTAATTGGGGAAATACTATCCCTCAAATAACTGGATATCATGCCATATAGGGCTCTTAAGGTCAAAACTAATACCTCCAATTAGACCTGGAAACAGACTCAAAACCAATGCAATTTACAGAGCAGAAATGTAACATACATTCTACCAAAAACAGACCTAATTGCCCAACTGAAGTTTCCAGATACTTTTCAAGGGCAGTCCTGTGTAGATTGTATTACAATGGTCCAATCAGAGATAAGCAGGCCATGAATGAATATGCTTCAAATGTTTGGGAAAATAAAAAAAAAAACCCCACAATATTATTTTTTCCTGAAATGTCAAATAAAGATAGGCTCAAGATCCAGATGGATCTTGACAGACTAGAACACTGGGCCATATGTAACAAAATGAAATTCAATGTAGAGAAAATTAAATTCCTACACTTAGGCAAGAAAAACCAAAAGTACACATACAGACTGGGTGAAACCAGGCTCAATAGCAGTAACTGTGAGAGGAATCTTGGAGTTTTTGTGGACAACCAGCTAAATATGAGGCAACAGCATGCAGTAGCTGTTAAGTTCTGTGCATGGGTACAAAGGATGGAGATGAGCCAATGAACAGTGAACTTCAAACTCTTTATTTACATGTGAAAACAGCTCAGCTCAATGGCCACAATGGGCCCCTTTATATAGGCAACTCTTAACTTATTTAACCAATGAAAACACAGGGAGCGCTAGCTCCATTAACCAATGGGAGAGGCTTGTTAATAACCAATCAGATTCTCCTGAACGGACCAATCCGATGTCACTATTATCAGCCAATCAGAAGTCCAGGGCCAGAACCCTGCACTTTGCTTCAAGCTCTTAATAATCTTTATTAAGTATTTATTGATTCACAACACCCCTTCCCCCGGGTTCAGTTTAAGGGGTACGGTAACGTAGTCTTTGAGGTGGGCAGGTTGTTTTGATTGTCTATTTGATTTTCGTTGTTCTCCCGGTATTTGGCAACAGTCTTGTTGGGGTAGGACGTTATCTGGTGAAGAGGGTGCCTCCCGTTCCATATTCGAATTTTCGTTGTCGCTACTGCTCTCGGCATCTCTTTGAGGTGAGGCCACCCCCATTCCGGATCCATCACGTGCTGCCTCTGAGCGGTCATTACTTCCACTTAAACTTTCTGCCACTTCAAATTCAGCTTCCTCGGTATCTCCTCCCCCCTCGGTTTGGAAATCAGGGGGCTCGGAGATCCCTGACTGTAGCCTTGAACGCAGCTGATCAATATGGCGCTTCCATATTCTATCGTCACGACATTTCACGTGGTACGATCTCGGGCCGGTTACTTGTACTACAGTTGCCTCGACCCACAACAGATCACCCGAAAAGTTCCTAGCGAAAACCAAGTTGCCTACCTGGAATTTGCGGCATTTCCCACTGGAACCGTGTGGTTTTTCAGGTTCATATGATGGATGCAGATGGTTGAGGTGGGAGCGGAGCTTCAGTCCCATTAACAATTCAGTGGGAGTTTTATTGGTGACACTGTGCGGAGTGATATGCTGCAAAAGGAGTATCCGGTTAATCTTGGCTTCTATATCGCCATAGTCCATTTTATGCAAAGTTTTCTTGACGAATTGTGCCATACGCTCGGCCCTTCTGTTGGCCGCAGGATGCACTGGCGAAGTTAGCGCATGGCAAATACCGCGGTCCACCAGGTAGCCTACTGTTTGAAGGACAGCACGGTAAATTGGGGCCCGTTGTCGGATACCAGAACGTCTGGTAATCCGTGTGTTGCAAATAGTCTGTCTAGTTTCCTGATGACTGATTCGGTTGTTGTATTCCTCATTTCACGGATTTCAAGCCAGTTCGAGTAGGCATCCACCATTAATAAGAATGTGTGTCCCTTGGTAGGTCCCGCAAAGTCCAGATGAATACGGGACCATGGTCCCCTCGGTGTTTCCCATTCAGCCAGGGTTGCTTTCAGACGGGCGTTGCTTACTTCCTGGCATTTGTGACAAGCTTTTACCCATGTCTCGATCTGCTTGTCAATACCTGGCCACCATGCGTAGCTTTGTGCAAGGGCTTTCATATGCACTATGCTGGGGTGGCCATCGTGCAAGGTCCTTAGTATCGCTGGTTGCAACCGCTCTGGGATGACAACTCTATCACCCAAGATAATGCAGCCCTTCTGGGAAAATAGTTTCATTTGCCAATTCTTGAATGGGGCGTAGTCATCAGGTATCTGGTCCAACGGCCATCCCCGCTCGACCCAACTGAGGACTCATGCTAAAATGGGGTCGCGTTTCATTTCTATCGCAATATCTCGGGCTGTTAATGGCGGCGTTCGAAGTGTCTCGATCTGCAGCGTTGTGACCGTCGGAGAGGGGTCATCAATGGTCTCTGGAAGAGGTGCGCAGCTCAATGCGTCGGCGTGGGGAATGGCCTTCCCCGGGCGATGTTGCAACTTGTAATTATATGCCGCCAAGAATTCTGACTGGCGGGTCATTCTGGGAGATAATATATGCGGTGTTCGCCTATCTCCCGCTATTATTCCCAGCAAAGGTTTGTGGTCAGTCACTATGCTAATGGCTCGGTCATACACATATTCATGAAATCTCTTAACCGCGGATACTATAGCAAGGGCCTCCTTATCAATTTGACTATAATTGTGTTCTGCTTTTGACAACGTCTTTGGGAAATAGGCAACAGGGGCTTCACTACCGTTTGGCAAAACGTGGCTTAAAATGGCGCCCACTCTGAATGGGGATGCATCACACATGATTGTTAAAGGCAAAGTCTCGTTATACTGCATCAGAACAGCATCAGAAGTCAATAAATTTTTCACATGTCGAAACACCTGTTCTTCTCTGTGTCCCCATACCCAGGTTGCTTTTTTGTCCAATAAACGATGTAGGGGTTCAGCTACGGTTGCTTTGTGAGGCAGGAAAACATTATAAAAATTGATAAGGCCCAGAAAAGCCTGGAGGTCGGCCTTGTTCCGGGGTTTTGGGGTGTTCTTGATTGCCCTAAGTTTGTTATCGGTGGGGTGAATGCCTTGACTATCAATTAAATATCCCAAAAATTCTACACGATCCATACATAAATTACACTTGTTTTTTTTTAACTTTGAGACCTGAGTCTTTAAATCTCTGGAGAACCAACCTCAAGCGTTCCTTTAGAATTTTCCGAGTTGGGGCAGCGATTAACACATCATCAAAATATGGGACAACACCTTTTATCCCTTGTAATAGCCTTTCCATCAAGCTTTGAAAGATTCCCGGGGCGACGCTCACTCCGAACTGGAGTCGGTTACATTTAAATGCACCTTGGTGCGTAACGATCATTTGGGCCTCTGCCATTTTTTTGTTAACAGGCAGTTGTTGGTATGCCTGGGCTAAGTCTAGTTTAGCGAAGACTTTTCCACCCCCCAGGGAATGAAGGAGGTGTTGCACCACCGGTACCGGGTAAGCGTTTGTTGAAGGGTGTGGTTCAGGGTGGCTCGGTAGTCCCCACAAATTCTTTTCGATCCATCTGGCTTGATGGGTGTTACGATTGGGGTTTCCCAGGGAGAGTGATCGGTTGGTTCTAACACACCCTGAGCTATTAATTTATCAAGCTGCTCGTCAATCTTTGGTTTAAGGGCAAATGGAACTCGATGTGGCTTAAGGCGGATGGGAGCTATTTCGGGATTGAGGTTAAATGATATCGGGGTTCCCTTGTACTCGCCTAATTTTTCTGCAAAGACGTCCTGGAATTCGTGGACAAGGTCTTCTTCCCAATCGCTGCTGCAGGTTCGATGAATGCCGTCTACTTCAATTCCGAGTGGAGCGAACCATTGGAGGCCTAACAAACTAGGCCGATCCCTGTCGATTACAGTCAGAGGTAGGTATGCTGTACGGTTCTTAAATGATACCCGGACTCGGCTGGATCAAATGACCGAGATTCGATTTCCTTGATAGTTCTTGAGTATGAGTCTTTGGAATCGGAGGTCTTGCCTCCAGATAGTGGGGATGAGCTGCTTGAGGGTCTTCCAGGAAACCATCGAGAGGGACGATCCTGAATCAACTTCCATCAGGCAGGGCTGGTTTTCGATGGCCACTTTCACTCGGATCTTTTTGGCGTCAAGAGATGAGGCGTGACCGATCGTGATCGTTTGGTGAGCCTCTTCTCGCTTCGTTGGGTGGTTTAGGGTTTTGTTTCTGTAGGAGTGGTTGTTCCATTGGTGGTTGACGGGTTCTCGCTTCATGGAACGACTTCCCGTCAGTTGGCGATAGTTAGCCCCCCTCGAGGGCTGGCTGGGTCCTGGCTTGCTTCTACAGACCCATCCGATATGGCCTCTTTTCCCACACACATGGCAGAGCGCGTTGAGGAATTTGCATTCTGATCGGGGGTGGCTTGCTCCACACCCAACGCATTGGTACTGTGATTTCTGGCGTTGGTCTCGTTCAGACTGAAGTCGATGGACCTCTTCCTCATCATTTTCTGATGATGATTTGAGGTCCTCGTGGTGGGCTGTATCCAGCTGTCCCTCTGACTGAGGTGAAATTTCACGGGCGCATTGGTGAAACAGTGCGTAGTTGCGGCGCATTTGGGCAGCCGACTTCCTGGTTGCTTCTGCTGCAGTAGCTTCAGCTATGGCATCTTTAAGGCTAATGTCACCCTTCGCCATGAGTTTACTCTGAGTGCCTGGTGCATCTAATCCCAGAATTATTCGGTTTCTTAGGGCTTCTTCTAGGTTGGCAAACTCGCATAGGCCTCCCAGATTCTGGAGATCCATGATGAAATCAGCAACACTTTTGCCCTTTTGCTGACTTCTCTGATAAAATTCATGCCTTCTCACTAGCGTTGGCACGGTCGGTGCGTAGTGAGCCCTCAGCAGGGGTTCGAGGACATCCCAGTCCATAGACTTTACTTCTGCCGGTTTTGCTAGTGCCTTGGCCATCTTGAATACGGTTGGCCCGCAATGAGTTCGGAATACCGCTCGTTTCTTTCCGGTAGTGGCATCCTTCAAATTGTTGGTTTCCAGAAAAATCTGGAAGCGATCCATATATGAGTCCCAGTCTTCTTGTGCCGGGTCGAATGGAGCGGGTGGTATGACACTGCCAGACATGGTTCCACCGTTGGTGCATTTCAGCCACGTGCTCGGTTATAGTTCTTCGTCGTTCAGTAAGCTCTGATGTCTCCACATCCCACCCTCGTCGCCAGTGTTAAGTTCTGTGCATGGGTGCAAAGGATGGAGACGAGCCAGTGAACAGTGAACTTCAAACTCTTTATTTACATGTGAAAACAGCTCAGCTCAATGGCCACAATGGGCCCCTTTATATAGGCAACTCTTAATCTATTTAACCAATGAAAACACAGGGAGCGCTAGCTTCATTAACCAATGGGAGAGGCTTGTTAATAGCCAATCAGATTCTCCTGAATGGATCAATCCGATGTCGCTATTATCGGCCAATCAGAAGTGCAGGGCCAGAATCCTGCACTTTGCTTCAAGCTCTTAATAATCTTTATTAAGTATTTATTGATTCACAACAGTAGCAGCCAAAAAAGGTAATGTAATCCTAAGTTTTATTAACAGAGGGATACAGTCAAGATCAAGGGAAGTACTAATACCACTCTATAAAGCCTGAGTAAGACCACACCTAGGGTACTGCATCCAGTTTTGGTCACCACATTATAAAAAAGATGTTGAGACTCGAGAAAAGGTACAGAGAAGAGCAACCAGGATGATTAGGGGACTGGAGGCTAAAACATATGAAGAACGGTTGCAGGAACTGGGCTTGGCTAGTCTGGTGAAGAGAAGACCGGGGAGACATGATAGCAGTCTTCCAATATTTGAAGGGTTGCCACAGGGAGGAAGGGGTCAAGCTACTTTCTTTCTTTGTTTTAATTTTTATTGGTTTGTAAGACAAACATAGACAAACAAAACATAAAAACATCAATCCATCTTCCATGTATATATATACATACGGTGTGTTGATTGGTTTAAAAATTGTATTGTGCTTCCATTTCCTAGTCTTCAATTGGGATTACATTGTATATATTCTCCTATTTTCAATCAAATATTAAATATATTAATATAATGGTTAATCATTTGACTATATTTTTATTCATTCATGTTTTATGAAATAATCCATATTTTACTTAATTTGTTTTATGACTGTTCACATTATCATCTCAAATCTATCCCACAATCATTTTGTAGATATAATAAGAAAAGCCCTTTGGAGCAGGCAGGAATCCGCGACTCTGTGTGGTTTCTGCCTGTGTTCACTGCCCGAGTGCCCCATGCCATTTGGCTTCGGGGCTAAGCTACCTCCGTAGAAGGGGTCTGGCAGGGTCGAGAGATATCACACCTCTCTTCCCGAGCCAGCGAAACCCCCTTCTCCAAAGGCAGCTGAGCGGCGGTCAACAATGGCTGCCACATAGAAGAGCTCAGCCGAAAAAAGAAAGTGCAGGAGGAGCTGTGAAGAAGTGAAAGTGATTTTTGCTGACCGGGACAAGCAACAGTGAAAGGGTTAAGTATTGAGCATGGGTCGGAATAAATGGAGACAGCCTCTGAACGGTGAACTTCAGCTCTTTGTTTGCATAGTGACTTCTAAATTAACAACAGTGAACTCTGCCTTACATAGGCAACCATTGTAAGCTTTAACCAATAGCGAGCTAGGAACGCTAGCTCTTTCAACCAATAATAACTCTCCGTTAAGGGCCAATCGGATTCCTCAGAACTGCCCAATCCGGTTTGGCCGCCTAACAGCCAATCAGAAGTGCAGGGCCAGAACCCTGCACTTTACCTCAAGCTCACACTTTATTAACTTTATTGTATACACAACACCCCTTCCCCCTGGCTTCTTAATTCCGGTGCAGTTATATAGTCCTTTAAATAGGACGGTTGTCTTTTAAGTCTCTTGGATTTTCGTTGGATTGGTTGATTGCAATCCTGTTGAGGTAGGTTGTTGTTTGGCAGTGGTTCTGCCTCTAGTTCAGAGTTTATTTCTTCTTCATTGCCTACATTTTCCTCAATTCCCTGAGGTGCAAGTGTTTCTTCTTCTTGCTCCGATTCCTGAGTATCATTTAATTCGTCATTCCCTTCGAACGGGTTCCCTGGAACTTCATCTTCTTCCATACTTCCCCCCCCTCGGTTTGGTCAAAGGGGAGCTGTTGACTGGCTGTTGCAAGTCGTGACCGCAATTGGTCGATAAGCCGTTTCCACAATTTATTGTCAAGGCATTGTACCACGTTGGATTTGGGGCCGGTTACACGTATTACTGTCGCCTCTGTCCATAACGGGTCGCCCGATAAGTTCCGTGCATAAATGAGGTCTCCTACCTGGAAGGTGCGACAGCG
>BHEV01039340.1:0-35867 GCA_004319985.1 Emydocephalus ijimae | reverse complement strand
AGCCCCAGGAAAGCTTGGAGGTCAGTCTTATTTCTGGGTCTTGGGGCGTTTTTGATTGCTTTTAGTTTGCTATTAGTGGGGAGAATGCCTTGTTTATCGATTAGGTACCCAAGGAACTCTACTTTATCTGTACACAGTTGACATTTATTTATTTTAACCTTAAGGCCAGAGTCTTTAAATTTCTGGAGAACCATTTTAAGACGCTTTTCTAGTACTTATCTATTCGGGGCCGCAATTAAAACATCATCAAAGTATGGCACAACCCCCTTGATCCCTTGCAAGAGTCTCTCAGACTTTGAAAAATCCCTGGGGCTACGCTCACTCCGAATTGGAGTCGGTTGCATTTAAAGGCGCCTCGGTGCATAACGATCGTCTGTGCCTCTGCGGTTTTTTTTATCTACAGGCAGTTGTTGGTACGCCTGTGCTAAATCCAATTTAGCGAAGACTTTTCTGCCCCCCAGGGAATGGAGAAGGTGTTGTACCACTGGCACCGGGTAAGCGTTCTGTTGAAGGGCGTGATTAAGGGTGGCCCGGTAGTCCCCACAAATCCTTAACGATCCATCCGGTTTAATGGGTGTTATGATTGGGGTTTCCCAACGAGCGTGGTCAGTTGGTTCGAAAATACCCTGGGCTATTAATTTATCGAGCTGCTCGTCAATCTTTGGTTTAAGGGCAAAAGGTACCCAACGAGGCTTAAGGCGGATGGGGGCTACTTCAGGGTTAAGGTTAAATGATATCGGGGTCCCCTTGTACTCGCCTAGTTTGTCTGCAAAGACGTCCTGGAATTCCTGGACGAGGGCCTCCTCCCAGTCGTCGCTTCTGGTTTGGCGAATGCCGGCTACCTCGATCCCGAGTGGGGTGAACTATTGAAGGCCTAACAAGCTAGGCTGGTCACGGTCGACGACGGTCAGTGGTAATGACGCAGTACGATTTCTGAATGATACTTGGACTTGGCTGGATCCAACGACTGGAATTCGGTTCCCCTGATAATCCTTGAGTATGATTCTTTGGGCTCTGAGGTCTTGTCGCTGGACGGCAGGGATTAATTGTTTAAGGATCTTCCAGGAAACCATCGAGAGGGATGATCCTGAATCGACTTCCATCACGCAAGGCTGGTTTTCGATGGCAACCTTCGCTCGGATCTTCTTTGCATCTAGCGATGAAATGTGACCGATCGTAATTGTTTGGTGTGCCTCTTCTCATCTCGTTGAAGTGGCCAGTGTTTTATTTCTGTAGGAGTGGTTGTTCCATTGGTGGTTCAAATGTTCCCGACTCACAGGACGATGCCCTTTGGTCTGGCGGTAGTTGTTTCTCCTCTGAAGTGGGCTGGATCCTTTCTTGCTTCTGCAGACCTTCCCGATGTGGCCTCTTTTCCCACAGAAATGGCAGAGCGCGTCGAGGAATTTGCAGTCTGATCGCGGGTGGTTTGTCCCACAACCCGCGCATTGGTGTGGTAGTCTTTGATTCCACTGGTGGCGTTGATCACGTTCAGACCGGAGCCGGTTGACCTCCTCCTCATCACTTTCTGATGGCGATTCGAGGTCCTCGTGGTGGGTCGCTGTTGTGTGCCTCTCTAGGCGAGGTGAGGTATCGCTGGCGAGGTGAGGTATCGCTGGCGAGTTGATGGAGCGGTGCGTTGGTGCGGCGCATTCGGGCGGCCGACTTCCTGGTTGCTTCTGCTGCAGTAGCGCCCTTGATGACATCAGCAAGGTTGATGTCCCCTTTGGCCATGATCTTGCTCTGTATTGTCTGGTCATCTAATCCCAGAATAATTTGGTCTCTCAGAGCTTCTTCGAGGTCTGCGAACCCACAGAGGCCTCCCAGGTTCCGGAGATCCATGATGAAATCTGCAACACTCTCTCCTTTCTGCTGGTCCCTCTGGTAAAATTCATGTCTTTGGACAAGTGTTGGTACCGCGGGTGCATAATGGGCCCGTAGATGGGGCGCGAGGACATCCCAGTCCATGGTTTTCACCTCAGCCGGTTTCGCTAGTGCCTTGGACATCTTAAAGACGGCAGGCCCGCAATGGGTCAGGAACACTGCTCGCTTTTTCCCTGTAGTGGCATCCTTCAAGTTGTTGGTCTCCAGAAACATCTGGAACCAGTCTATGTACGAGTCCCAGTCTTCTTGTGCCAGGTCAAATGGAGCGGGTGGTATGGCGCTGCCGGACATGGTTTCCATTGTTGATGTGCCTTCAGCCACGCGCTCTGTTTGGTGCTCTGTAGTGTTCAGTCAGATCTGATGTCTCCGTATCCCATCCTCGTCGCCAGTGTTAAGTTCTGCGCATGGGTGCAAGGAACGGAGACGAGGCAGTGAACAGTGAACTTCAACTCTTTATTAATCATTCTGAACAGAGCAAAACCCTAGGGCAGCAGCAGCCCTTTTATAGGAGAGGCTGCTGACCTATTAGCCAATGAGAAACATGTTCAAGTGTTAAACCCTTGAACCAATGAGTGTGGCTCGTTAACAGCCAATCAGATTCCCCAGAATGGACCAATCCGATATCACTATTATCGGCCAATCAGAAGTGCAGGATTAGAACCCTGCTTTTTCTTAAGGTTTGTTAAAACTTTATTTAAGCTCCTTTATTAGTTCATAACACTAGTCCCATTCACTAAGTGAATATTGTAAGAAGAGCATTGTAGACATGTAATGCCATCACAAAAAAGGCCTTGTTTCCTGGAGCTGAAGAAATTAGGCAGTAGAGCAGATGATGTAAGATCATGCAAGAAAAAACAGCTTTACCTGCTTCCACAAGACAAAGTCACAATCAATATATTTGTTACCAAGGTATATGGAACAACAACCTTTCTCAGCGTAAAAAAGCTTTTGATTTTCTTTCTTAATACATAATAAATACTCCATTCTGAAACATATCTGATTTGAAAGTCTGACTGAAGGAATAGATATATTCTCAAGGGCAAGGTATGCAAATAAAACTAAGTAAATTATAATCTGAAACAACTGCTATTTCCAAAAGAAAGGAAAATAAATGTCAGTGTATATACAGCCTAGAATGCTGTACAAGCAAAATTCCCAATATGTTATTACAAACTGTGACTTGATTTCATAAAACAGCCACAGCAAAACAAAGGAAAAATGATGTTGGTGGGCTTTTCCTTTACCATCTGTGGAAACTATTGTAACTATGAAACCATGATGGAAATATTACAGCTGCTATGCCTGGAAAAAAAATGCAATGATCATTTCATTCTTCCTGTCTTTTAATGCTCCAGGGTTTTGGAGACAAATAGGAGCAATAAGTTCATTTTGCAGAATTAATGCTGTAATTTTTTATCATAAGAGCAAAGCATTACCTCAATTTGATTTTTCTACAAAATGATTCAAAGTATTTTTAATGATGGCCCTAATTTGTTAACATCTTTTAAATTATTAATCCATCTTTATATTCAAGTAGTTATTGCATGTCACAACAATGTATCTATGCAAAGAAATTTAATAGTATTCTCTGCATATCAGAAAAAGGCTTGTTCTACAAGATGCTATTAAAATTGATAATGAGCTAAATATTTGCTATAACAAAAGCTAAAATTACTGTATCAATCAACCTGAATGCTCTTATTCAAAACCTCATTAGCTTTTCCTATGTTTAAGTTGCATATTTGTTTTTACATACACCTCAAGTCTTTTATTGTTTGTCTTAAGACACTCACCTTTTGCTATTTCCAATAGCAATACAAACTCTTTATATTTTATAAATAAACTGTATTATGAAATGCAGAACACATACAGAAAACCACTATGATGAACAACACTTTTCAAGTCCTAGGACGTACTTAGCTATTTCAATGGGGAAAAATGGGGAAAATAAGAACATTATTATTTCAGATACATGTTTCCTATTTATTAGCTTTGTTTATTCTAGATAAATTTATCAGTCAAAAAATATTAAATACATGCCTGAAAGTACTATATTCTTATTTTTGCCATTATCTTTTCCAATTTAAATGGCTAAGTATGCCCTAAATACTAGAATTGTAGAACTAAGATTGTCCACTAAATATAACAGGACACATGTTAGGTTGAATAACAGCAAAACAAATAGGGAGGAAAATTTGGCAGCTGTCCTGTTAAGAAAAGAACAATCCAAAGAAGCTTCTTGGAGGAGAAGCAAAACATCTTCCTCAGCGAAGGAAACAGTCCAGTTCTCTTGAAAAACACCTCCAGGACAAAAGAATGGAGACTAAAAAGATAGTAACAGAAAAAGAATGCTGCTATAGATGGTAGGGTTCTGCCTCAAAAGCTGTTATTCCCCTTGCCTTGAAATATGGTTGTGGAATCCAGAAGAACCAAAGCATAAGAAATTGTGCCAAAATATTGTGTGAAATATATCATAAAAATAGCACCAAATTATTAACTTTATTTAAAATGGGCATCTGATTTTGAGGGTTCAAATTAACTAATGTAACTTCTATTTTTAAAAAAGGATAGATCAAGCCACAGAAAATGGAGGCAGGTTAGTAGGGAAAAAATAAAACATATAGAAGTGTTGTGAAAACTAATATATCATGGCTTTTTAAGTGAAAAATATTTTTCTTTTACTATTTAGTATTTTATCAGTTTGGATGATCCAACATATATTGTACATTTGGATTAAAAAAATTGATACAGTCTCTCACCAACTGCTTCTGAGCAAACTAGGATAAGATAAGTAGGATAAGATATTATGGTCTGTCACAGACTAGTAATTAGCAAAAATAGGATTAAATGGGCAAAATAGGACTAAATGGGCAATTTTCTCATTGGAGACACATACAATACAATGGACCAGAGCCTTTAAATCTTTAAATACATGACCTTGAATTAGGAGAATTCAGTGAAGTGATGCAGTTTGCTGATGATGATGCATAATAATTAATAATAATAAAATGTTCAGAGTAATAAAGCAAAAGTATGGTTGCAGAGAATTACAAAAGGATTCATTTAAATCAGACAAATGGTGTAAAAATGGCAAACTTCATTAACAAATGCATATTGGTCTAAAAAAATTCCAGGTGTTACACTGATTGCATCTGAGGTGACAGTGACTGATCAAGAAAGAATCTTGCAATAACAGATAGTTATTATCTGGCCAGATAGTTTCAGTTCAGAAAAGAAAATTAATAGAAAGTTAACTACCAGTATGCTAATGCTTTATATCACTCCATAGTAAAATCACATTTGGGATACTGTACCAATTTTAGTCCCTACAGAATGCAGACTATTATGGAGGTAGAAAAAATGCAAAAACTGCAAGCAAAATTACTAGCAATGTACCTACAGGTTAAGACTATAGTGATTGGATATATTAGCTTGGACCAAAAATGGTTAAGGGAAAAAATGCTTAAAAATAAGACTCTTACTCTGTTAGAGTTCAAGATCGCCCAGTGAAAACAAATAGAGGGAAATTTTAGACTGGGAGCAGGTTCATCTAAAACTATGCTACATTAAACTCAACAACTGTCTAATTGTTCTTCCATACTTTCCCTAACCAAATCTTTTATGGAACAGCGCAGTAAAATGCTCTGGTGCTTTATAGGTACAAGAATACTGTTTTTAAATAAATTAGAGATAATCAGGAAGCTATATTGTGATTATAAATGACATAATTCCTCTTAGAAATGTGTTTTCTTTTATTGAGCATTTTATTATTTGAAATTTCAAAGCAAATTGCATATAATTATGATTTTTTTTTCCTGTTTGCTTGGCAGATCATCTTGCAGAACTGTTCCTATTAGGATGAGTAGTTAGGTAATGCTTTGGGGTATATTCCAAACAGTGGTGGGTTTCACATTGTTTGACCACCGGTTCGGTGGGTGTGGCTTGGTGGGTGTGCTTTGCCTAATGCCCGTGCACAGCTTTCCCCAGACCAGCTGAGACCTGCAGCGCCAGTCAGCTGAGAGGATAAAGAAGAGAAAAGCACAGGGGTGAGTGGGAGGGCTGATCCTGCACTTTTCTCTTCTTTCTCCTCTCAGCTGATTGTCGGAGGCTTTTTTCTACTACTGGTTAGACCAAACCATTAGCATATCACCACTGATTCTATACCGCTGTCAGTTACATTCAGCATTGTAATGAGTCAGAGCAGTCTAGTCTTATGACACTAGAGATGTATCTTATATAATATGTTGCACTTAAGACAAGAAACATGAACAGTAGAGCAGAGCAGAGGAACACTTGAAGCATGAACCTGCCAAAGAACTCCTATTCTTAGGCATCAATTTCTGACCATAATAATGCCAAAGTGAAAAAAGAGTATTAATACCATGACACAAATAGTGTCATGACAAAAGTTCCATTCTCCATACTTATTTCACAATTTCATGCACAACTATACAAACATGGATTTGCTTTACAATTTCACTTATTCTCTTCTTTATCTTTTACCCCTGCAGATGTCTTATGCTCCCATCTCATGTTAGACCTAGGATGGATGGGTGGATGGATGGGTGCATATTCACCAAAATTCTGAAGTCAATACAAGATGACTAAAGCAACATTATCTAGTAGTAACTGCATCAGTCTAGAAAAGCGTTTCCTATATTACTCATATAAATAAATTAGATCTGAATATTCTATTCTGAATAGTCTCAATATTCTGCAGGCTCACTACTTTATCTGAAGGTTAAGATAATACACATGAATCATTGTTTGAAGTGAAACATTTAATACTTACCGCTATGTGACCTTTTTTTTAAAAAAATAAATCCTTTCTTAAAGGTTGTTAACAGGATTATAACTTGGAAGCCAAGGGCTAAATTGTCTGAGATGATTATGCCTGCCCAAGAATTCTTAATATCCAGCAATAGGTATTTCTACTCTGGCTACAATGCTAGATCAGGGATGTCAAACTCGCGTCGTCCTGGTGTCATCACATGATGTATCAGGACTTTTCCCTCCTTCGTTAAAATAGGTGGGGGCAGGGCCAGCAGGTGATGCATCCGGCCCATGGACTGCGAGTTTGACACCCCTATGCTAGATCAACATGAGAAATATATATAGAGGTGTTATCTGAATTTGCAAGAAAATGGTGGCAGGGAGAAGAATTTTGTTGATTACATGAAATAATTATGGAGTGAACTTCTTCTTTCTGTAATAATACAGTAAAATACCACAGTTTATGGCAACAGAAAAATCTGTTTTTTGTGGATAGGGGTACACTACTGTACGGGTTTAGAAGGCCCTCATGAGCAGTATGGGAAAAAGCATTGGAACTTAAGAGAAGAATCCAAATCATATTGCCATCCTTTTAGTATCAGAGTAAGCCTTGATTAGAACGTTTATGGAAACAAGTCAAGATTTAAGATAATGTAATTTTCACAATTATGACAAGCAGAAAGTTGCTGTTATTACATGACGATCTGCTAGTTGTTAATAAGAAAAAAGTGAGCTTATCACTGGTCTTTGCAGGTTCTTAATAGAAATTAGATTACTAACCTGAATAAACTGAAATACAAATTTAATTTTTATATAAACGTATAAAATGGAAAGCCTTACTAGATATCTATATTTAAAGCATTTTTGTCAGAAAAAAAATAACATAAATAGGAATATTCTAATTTTATTTAGCTACAGAGATGAACATATTTTTGCCAATTTTTTTCCAATATTATTTATTTCTTTATCCAAGCTCTACAAATATTACAGTAATGTTTTCAGGAATAGATCTCATCTGAAAAAGCTCCATTTTTTTTTTTTGCTCCAATTAAATTACTGCATTCTTGAACTGCAATGTATTCATTTGTGGGCACTGAGTCAGCCAGTGGGAGGGTATTGATTGGAATATAATGTCATGTGAAGCAGTGAGAGTAAGATGAAAAAGTGTTTGCTGCTTAACGGGTTGGTATTAAGTAGGTGGGAATGGCTTCTAATTAGCCCCAAATTGCTGTATTTCACAGTTTTCCTTCTTTCCCTCCTCCTATGGCCACCAGCTGCCAATCTCCCTCTCATTTTTTTTTTCAGATTTTGTATGTGGAGTTCATTGCTCACTGCAGTGCAAGCCTTTGTTTCAAAAAGAGGGCTCCTAGGGTCTCAGCTGCTGGGGTACAGCATGCAGCCTGCGATGAGTAGCAACTGTCAGTTTATTTTATCTCAGTCTTTTCATCATTCTGCTGAAACTGGTCGAGTGAAACCACCTGAGAGACCTGAGGATTCAGTACCTACAAGTCATTAGCCAGGACTGCTTAGTCTCTCCCTACACAGCAAGTCAACTGAATACAGCTAAAATACGGTCCACTTTAACCCTATGGTTTCCAAGATACTTCATTCTGCAAGAGAATCTTTTCTTTAATGTATCTAAAATGAAAATTAGAAATTTTCCAGTAGTACTTAATAGCACAAAAGATCAGCAATCAATGCTGGCTTCTGATATCATGATTCTGATTTTCTGTGCATAATCAAATCACCCAATGTCTATTACAGCAAAATTTAGTTTAATTTACATTATGTGAGAATGCTCACATTAATTTCGCTACAGCATTCTTTGTCAAATTAGGCATTCATTTGTATAAATTATGTACTATAATGTAAGAAATAAGTTTATTTACAGATCAGCTACATTTTTCATTTACACTTTTTTGACTCTGGTTTTCATCTTTGCAGGAGATCAAAAAAACTTGACCCACCTGTTGCTTTTTATATTAATATTAGCAATTCTTTTGCAATTAGTTTCTTGACGAACTATGCATAATGGCAACAGCTAATACCTTTACTCCCTTCAGAGTTTAACAATAGAGAAAATGAAAAGTGTGATGTCTCTTGCTTAGTATGAAATGTTAAAAGAAAGGGAACCAGCATTTTTTAATAAACATATGCATACACGTATTTTACTGTAACCATAAAGAAATTAGTAGGTAGGTAATTGTCAGATATCTCAGCTATGTGTTAGCCTAGGTGACTTGACTTTAAAAAAATATCCCCTAAATTTACATTTTCTTAACAAGGCCTTTGGGGAGATCACATTTTAGACAACCAGCTTGCTTGTTTTGGTTCATCCAATATAATTTTTATATAATAAAAGAGGCATAAATAAAATATATGTGTGCGTTGTGCATTCACTCCAACACACAGGCATCATTAAATATTAAATATCACCCAATGTGCTCCAGGATTGAAATACCAGGAAGAAACTGGTTTAGGGTTTGGAGGTGGCCTAGTGGGCAGCAGCAGAGTATTTATTATTTCACAGATGTAAGGTGATAGTCTCATTCTGGGAAAGCACAGTTCACAACATTGTGTTCTAGTCTTGTTTTTCTTCAAAAGTCATTTAGAACAAGCCTGAGATTTTCTGAAATAAATGAGGACATTAGAATCTTTAGGCATGGATATCACTTAACCAATAATGATTAGATAATCTGTCTAAAACTTTCTACCAATTATATGTTAAACTTTCAGTGTGGAAGTCCTACAAAATGAAAGTACAGAAAGGCTAGCTCAATTGTTTGGATGAGCTTATTTCTACACTGCCCAAATGAGTAAGCTCCATGCATTTGATCTGAACTATTCTTTCTAATGAATAGTCTTACATTTTTCATCATGGGCAAAAGAGAAGCCCATCCCTCCTTGCTCAAGAATAGAAAAATGTAAAAGAAATGAAGATATTATTATGGAGTGCAAAGTAATTTGTACAGGAGAGGGAATGATAATTGACTGTTGTTTTTGTCAAAGGGTGGGGAAGGAATAAGTATAAGAAATATAAAGAGAAAGAAAGGGAATACCAAAAATAGAAAAAGGAAATGGCTATCTTTCCCTAGCAATTCATTTTATCTGTGGATTATTAGACTTTATGCACAAATGAATAAATACATGCTCCTCAGAAAGCAGTGGAGAAAAGGTTTGTTCTTCATTTCTTCCTTTTTTTAGCATTCATTGCCAACAAACAGATTCAGAGGGCAATAAACTATTAAAGAAATGTACTAATGTTCCACCATGTAAAGGTAAAAGTATAAATGAAGCATAAAACAGATGAAAGAACTTCAAAAATGTAAAGATAAAGTATTTAATTACAAGGTATAAAAAAGGATAGGTGATGTTTTAATGTTCATAAGAAAGTAGCAAAAAGGGCTTATATTGCAATTAAAATGAGAATGACTTTTTTTTAAAACAGAAAGGAAGTACAAACTATCAGGCTAATTAGTAATGGTTAAGCATATAGTGAAATAATAGAGTGCAATAAATGCCTCTGAATATAAAAATGTGTTTTACCTTCATAATATTGCTGGACCATTAGAAATCTCCCCCTCCCCAATATAGCAGCAGCAGTATCTTGAGTATATTTTCTTTCTTTTTAATATACAATTTTTATTTTGATTATAATGGTAAACTCTACTACAAACTAAACATAAGAAAGAAAAGAAAATGTAGAATAGAATATGTTTTCAAACATATTCTGAAGGTCTTAGCTTAGAAGAATTAATGAGTAATTTCCAAAAGTTATTAAAAAGTGAGGTTTACAAATGTGATTTCTTTTAAAGTCTCTGCCATGGTTGTGAGCAAACTGTCTAATCTCCTTGTCTCCTGGCATTTGAATGCAAGGAAAACGGCTGTCCTTCAATCTCCTTTCAGAGAGCAGCCATCTAGAGCATATGTGGATGACTTCCTCTCATCTCTTTATCTGGAGAGTTTAAAGGAACCCGTCTACTCACAGGTTCCTTGGTTTTTATTGTTGTCATTGGCTAAACTTCCACAGGGCTGTCTCAGCTTGCCATACTTCTCCTAGAAATCCAGTATATTTTCTATCATTTCCCAAGTAAGTGGAATGAGCTACAGAATGCCTAGCTAAAAATTCAGAAAAGAAACTGAAAGTCAGTTGCAAAAAAATATTTAATGAAAATATTTCCTTGCAATTGACTTTCAATTTCACTTTCACACTAGCTTATGTGGTCTATAGCCCCCCAACTATATATACTAAAGCTTTCCGGTTTGTCTGTGTGTAACCTACAGCTACAGAAAACAGGGCACACTGCAGGGCAACTATTTTTGAACCAAGGTATATGACATGGGCTAACTTACAGAATCCATCTAAAATCCAGGACCCATGACTCCCATAGAATTTAAATTTGTCAATCTCTATAAAATACATACATTCATACATACATATATTCATATATTCATACATACATATATATGAACTAAAACATAAAGAAAGTTGTTTTCCTTTTTAGCAAAAAGGAGAATGTTATGAGTTATTGCAAATGATATTATTTTCCTATTTAACCATTTAAAACTATGATTGGTTGAGATAACTCTTTCACTGAAACAACATCAACTTCAAGCATATTAATCTTCTTAATCAGAGAAGTAATTAGTAGATGTATGCAATACCCATAATCCAAAACTAAAGTGTAAGTAGTCCTATGACTACAATTGAACCCAAAATTTCTGTTGCTAAGTGAGACATTTGTTGAGTGAATTTTGTCCCATTTTATGACCTTTCTTGTCACAGTTGTTAAGTGAATCACTGCAGTTAAGTTACTGACAAAGTTGTGAACTGAATCTGGCTTTCCCATTGACTTTGCTTGTCAGAAGATCACAAAAAGTGATCACATGACCAAACCTCTGAATTTTGATGATGTGATCATGGGGAATACTGCAATGATCATAAGTGTGAAAAACTTTCAATTTTATTAATTGAAATATTTTTTAATAAGTCACTTTGTTCAGTGCCATTGTAACTTTGAACATTCACTAAACAAACTGTTGTAAATCAAGGGATACCCATATACAGTATAAATGACTTAATAATTACTCTCATATTGCAAAAAAAAAAAGATATGAACGTGGATTTGCTTACTGATAATGTGGTTACTAATGACTATATAAACAATATCCAACTATAGATTGGCCTGCCTTCTAAGCATAGGCAAGAAACTGTCCCATTCACCAAAAGGTTGGGAGAAAGCAAGCTCCTTATTAATGCTTTGTACTGGTAGCTTTTGTTAAGGGACCACAGTTGAGATGGGGAACCTGAATGTTTAGTGAAGCATTGGCTAAGTGCAGAATCATGTATCCATGACTGTGCTTACAGTTTTACACAGGCAATGTATACTGACTATAAGGGTGTAAAAAGGAGTCATATGTGTAGGCATTGGTCAGTAAGTTAATTTTTCAACACTGTTGTAACTTGTCTAATTGAGATTACCTCAATTAGACCACAACCTACTTCTTAGTAAGCTAGAAAAAAGTGGAATAGATAGCACCACCACTAGATGGACTCGCAACTGGCTGACAAAACGTACTCAACGAGTAGTCATTAATGGGTCTAAATCTACATGGAGGGAAGTAAGCAGTGGGGTGCCACAAGGTTCTGTCTTAGGCCCAGTATTCTTAAATATCTTCATTAATGACTTAGATGAAGGAATAGAAGGGGAATTTACCAAATTTGCAGATGATACCAAGCTGGCAGGAATAGTTAACACCCAAGAAGATAGGCTCAAGACCAGATGGATCATGACAGACAAGAACCCTGGGCCATATCTAACAAAATGAAATTCAATGTAGAGAAAAGTAAAGTTCTATACTTAGGCAAGAAAAACCAAAAGTACACATATAGACTGGGTGAAACAAGGCTCAATAGCAGTAACTGTGAGAGGGATCTTGGAGTTTTAGTGGACAACCAGCTAAATATGAGCCAGCAATGTGCAGCAGCAGCCAAAAAAGCTAATGCACTAACAAACATAAACCTGGGATTATAAAGGGAAAAAAAAGTTGTCCCATCTCTGCCTACTGTCAAGTCCAAGTTGGGTTGGTTGTTTCATAGTATTTTGAAATCAGAAAAACATGGGTAATCCAAGTATATATAACAATTAAGCAAATCAAAAAACAGTTAATTTATCTGCAACACATTTTACTGTCATTTTAATTACAACAGTGTGTGAAATAAATCCTGCTGGAAGCCAGCAGAAGTAGCCTGCAGTACTGCAGTCTAACCATTGCACCACCACCGCTCTGGCTCGGTGACTTTGGGTCAGTCACTCTCTCTCAGCTCAGCCCACCTCACAGGGTTATTGCTGTGGGGAAAATAGGAGGAGGAAGAAGTAGTATGTAAGTTTTCCCCCTTGTGTTATTTATAAAATAATAAAGTTGGGATAAAAATATCTAAAAAATAACAATAAAATAAAAAATAATTTTAGGCTCGTGAGAAGATAGCCTCATTCTAATTTCTAGAAAATATTTTCAGCATATCATGCTGAATATCCTATATTAGGTTCTAGCATACAGGAGAACAATGCTACTTTCTCTTTTTTCAAAAACTGATGAGATAACTTTTACATTATTTCTTTCTTCCAATATGATGCTGCAAATCCATGAATTGTAAACTACATTAAACAATCAAAAATATGTATTGTATTGAAAATAATGTACAGATAGTGCTCAACTTGCAATAGTTCATTTAGTGACAATTTGAAGTTAAAACAATACTGGAAAAAATGACTTATGACTACTTTTCACACTTATGACCATTACAGCATCCCCACAATCATGTAATTTATATTCGGATGCTTGACAACTGAATCACATTTATAATGGTTGCAGTACTCCTATGTCATATGATCCCCTTTTACAAACTTCTGACAAGCAAAGTCAACAGGGAAACCAGATTCACTGAGAACTCTGTTACTAATTTAACAACTGCAGTGATTCAGTTAACAAATGTGGCAAGAAAAGTCATAAAATGGGGCAAAATTCACTTAACAAATTTTTCACTTAGCAACATAAATTTGGGGCTCAATTGTGGTCTTAAGTTGAGGATTACCTGTACTGCATTGTACTGTATTAAAAATACTGTATTGAAGGGTCGCAATAAGTTTTAATGAATTGGTTATTTCCTTCCAATATATCATTTAATAATTTTAGTTAATTTTTCTAGATTTAAAATTACAATGTTTTAAAATTAATTTTTGATTATCAGAGAGCAAAAATATTTACACCTTCTTTTCCATACTCATTTAAAATTCTCCAATTTATCATTTTAAATTTTTGGAGTAAAAATGAGCCAATATCAGGAACTTTAAGCTGAAAATGGTAGCCTACTATTTTATTAAAGAATCTTAATTAAAAGATACAAACTAATAGTATATCCTACCTCCATAGAGACATAAATATATCAATTAGTTTAACTCAAGTAATTTAATAAAACTATGCAAAAAACCCTACCCTTAACTTTAAGGACAATGCAATACTAATGCATTTCATAATGTGTATCTTACCCACTGTAAAAGAGTTATTGCACGTGTCACTTCTATTTTCCTTCCAGTCCAGCAGGCACTTAAGGTTGATGGGATCTGCAGCTTCTATATGAGTGTTAATTTTCAACATCAAGCTATGAGCTTTTCCAATGCCACAATATACCTTTATTTCATTCATGAGGGCCAAATCGGAGAGAGCATTTGCTGCTTCAAAAGCCTGACTGAAATATTCAGAGGCCTTGCTGTAATTCCCCTAGAAAAAAGAAATATACTTCAACATTCCAGATTTTCACTTGCAGCTTCCAAACTATTTCTACAATGATTCCAATAAATAATTGCAATGGTTGGAGGGTGAGAAAAGAAATATTAAATTAAAACTGAAGTAAATGTCATCATTATTGTCCAGGAAAAGGGATTAAAGGTGTCATTTAAATGTCATGTGATCTTTGGAAAAGAATGGGATGGGATGGGATGGGATGGGAAAGGCAGAGGAAAGGAAAGGAGGGGAGGACAAAAGGAGAAGAGGGGAGAGGAGAGGGGAGAAGAGAAGAGAAAAGAATGCTCCTAATAGAAGTTAGAGTGCTGGCCATGACTGGAGAACTTGTTTCAAATCTCAATTGATCAGTTTTGGCTTAGACTAATTCCATCCAACCTATGTCAAGATTTGCTAAAAGACGATAATGCATATGGAAAGACAAGAAACATACACAGTATATTGCCCCAAACTCCTTAAAAAATTATTAACTCTAATCTGAATAAATAAATCTATTCCTACATCATTTTATTTATATTTATATGTAATATAATAAAGTAGAATGAATATAGAACACACTTTATATGATCTTTAATCAAACAGTTCAAGTATTATTAATATACAATATAAAAGAGTAAAATTACAATAAATAAAACATTATCAAGTCAAATTACTATTCAAGCCAGCAATTAAACACAACAGTACAAGTAATTTCAAATGGAAAAAGCCTGTGGGAACCAAAATGTTTATATTCTGGATAGTAAATCTCATACTTATTTTAGTCTTACAATGAAACACAGATAAGATAATCTCTTATCTTATCTCAGCAATCTCAGCACTCTCCCACTATATACCACTTTAGAATGCTTTGGTAAGATCACACTTGGAATATTGCATCCAATTTTGTTTGCCACAATATAAAAAAATGTTGAGACTCTAGAAAGAGTGCAGAGAAGAGCAACATGATTAGGGGACTGGAGGCTAAAATATATGAAGAACTGGTTGCAGGCATTGGGTATGTCTAGTTTAATGAAAAGAAGGACTAGGGGGTGATATGATAGCAGTGATCTAATATTTGAGGGGCTGCCACAAGGAAGAGGGGTCAATCTCTTCTCCAAAGCATCTGAAGGCAGGACAATGGATGGAAACTAATTAAGGAGAGAACCAACCTAGAAGTTTTTTAAAAAAATTTATTGGTTTTTAAAAACAAACATAAATAAACAAAACATAAAAACATCAAGTTATCTTCCACAAGTGTACATACAGTGTGCCGAGAACCAACCTAGAAGTTTTGTGGCAATGTTTTTTAGTCAACACTTTTGACTAAAAAAAATTCAAAAATTGTTCAACAATCCTTCATAATAAACCCTTTAATATCTATAGTTCTGATGCACATAGGCAAATGTAGAATTTTATTAGAATTTCCTTCAGTTCATATAATTGAAAAACATTGGATGACCAAAATAGCTATTTCACTGGATCAGGGAACTGAAAAATATTTGAAACTGCCTTAATTAAACAATTAATGTAACAAAAATATGTTTGGAAAAATATGTATAATCTAGGTCAAATTTTGTTATTTTGTCAACATAAGTCTTCTAATAGATTACTGTGATCTGTATTGTTTTGGATAAATATACTGAATATGAATGTTCTCAGTATTGACACAAATCCTCAACTTGAATTTGTTTTATTTATTCCCTTTTTTGTTTTGTTACTTTTCCTCTTTCCTCCCTCCTCCTTTTTTATTTGACAAAATAATACAGTAGCTAATTAGAAACTGGTACTGTTATGTACTGAGCATGGGTGCAAGGATGGAGACGAGCCAGTGAAACAGTGAACTTCAACTCTTTATTTACATGTGAAAACAGCTCAGCTCAATGGCCACGATGGGCCCCTTTATATAGGCAACTCTTAACTTATTTAACCAATGAAAACACAGGGAGCGCTAGCTCCATTAACCAATGGGAGAGGCTCGTTAATAGCCAATCAGATTCTCCTGAACGGACCAATCTGATGTCGCTATTATCGGCCAATCAGAAGTGCAGGGCCAGAACCCTGCACTTTACTTCAAGCTCTTAATGATCTTTATTAAGCATTTATTGATTCACAAAACCCCTTCCCCCCGGGTTCGTTTAAGGAGTGCGGTCACGGAGTCCTTGAGGTCGGCAGGTTGTTTTGATTGTCCATTAGATTCCCGTTGTCCTCCCGGTATTTGGCTACAGTCTTGTTGGGGTAGGACATTATCTGGAGAAAAAGATGCCTCCTGTTCCGCATTCGAATTTTCGTCGTCGCTACTGCTTTCGGCATCTCTTTGAGGCGAGGCCACCCCCATTCCGAGTCCATCACGTGCTGCCTCTGAGCGGTCATTACTACCACTTAAACTTTCTGCTGCTTCGAATTCAGCTTCCTCGCTATCTCCTCCCCCCTCGGTTTGGAAATCAGGGGGCTCGGAGATCCCCGACTGTAGCCTTGAACGCAGCTGATCAATATGGCGTTTCCAAATTCTATTGTCGCGGCATTTTACACGATACAATCTAGGGCCAGTTACTTGTACTATAGTTGCCTTGACCCACAACAGGTCGCCTGAAAAGTTCCTAGCAAAAACCAAATCGCCAATCTGGAATTTGCGACATTTCCCGCTAGAACCGTGTGGCTTTTCAGGTTCATATGCTGGATGTAGGCGGTCGAGGTGGGAGCCCATTCTGTCCCATTAATAACTTGGCGAGAGTTTTATTGGTGACGCTGTGCGGAGTGATATGCTGTAAAAGGAGTATCCGGTTAATCTTGTCTTCTATATTGCCATAGTCCATCTTATGCAAGGTTTTCTTGACGAATTGTACCATGTGCTCGGCCCTTCCATTGGCCGCAGGATGCACTGGTGAAGTCAGCGCATGTCGGATACCGCGGTCCGCCAGGTACTGTTCGAAGGACAGCGCAGTAAATTGAGGCCCGCTGTCAGATACCAGAACGTCTGGTAATCCGTGTGTCGCAAAAAGTCTGTCCAGTTTTCTGATGACTGCTTCGGTCATTGTATTCCTCATTTCATGGATTTCAAGCCAGTTCGAGTAGGCATCCACCGTCAGTAAGAATGTGTGTCCCTTGGTAGGACCCACAAAGTCCAGATGAATGCGGGACCATGGTCCCCTCGGCATTTCCTATTCGGTTGGGGTTGCTTTCGGCAGGGCGTTGCTTACTTCCTGGCATTTGCGACAGGATTTTACCCATGTCTCTATCTGCTTGTCAATACCCGGCCACCACCATAGCTTTGTGCGAGGGCTTTCATACGCACGATGCCGGGGTGGCCATTGTGCAAGGTCCTTAGTATCGCTGGTCGCAACTGCTCTGGGACGACAACTCTATCGCCCCAGATAATGCAGCCCTTTTGAGAAAATAGTTCCGTTTGCCGATTTTTGAATGGGGCATAGTCATCAGGTGTTTGGTCTAACGGCCATCCCCGCTCGACCCAACTGAGGATTCGTGCTAAAATGGGGTCGCATTTTGTTTCCATTGCGATATCTCGGGCCGTTAATGGCGGCGTTTGAAGTGTCTCGATCTGCAGCATTGTGACCGTCGGAGCGGGGTCATCAATAGTCTCTGGAAGAGGTGCACGTCTCAATGCGTCGGCGTGGGGAATGGCCTTCCCTGGGCGATGTTGTAATTTGTAATTGTATGCTGCCAAAAATTCTGACCAGTGGGTTATTCTGGGAGATAATATATATGGTGTTGGCCTATCTCCTGCGATTATTCCCAGCAAAGGTTTGTGGTCAGTCACTATGGTAAATGCTTGGCCATACACATATTCATGAAATATCTTAACCGCGGATACTATAGCAAGGGCCTCCTTGTCAATTTGACTGTAGTTACGTTCTGTTTTTGATAACATTTTTGAGAAATAAGCAACAGGGGCTTCATTACTGTTTGGCAAAACGTGGCTTAAAATGGCGCCCACCCCGAATGGGGATGCATCACACGTGATTGTTCAAGGCAAAGTCTAGTGATACTGCATCAGGACAGCATCAGAAGTCAATAAATCTTTTACTTGTCGAAACGCCTGTTCTTCTCTATGTCCCCATACCCAGGTTGCTTTTTTGTCCAATAAACGATGTAGGGGCTCAGCTACGGTTGCTTTGTGAGGCAGAAAAACATTATAAAAATTGATAAGGCCCAGAAAAGCCTGGAGGTCGGCCTTGTTCCGGGGTTTTGGGGTGTTCTTGATTGCCCTGAGTTTGTTATCGGTGGGGTGAATGCCTTGACTGTCAATTAAATATCCCAAAAATTCTACGCGATCCGTACATAAATAACACTTGTTCTTTTTAACTTTGAGACCGGAGTCTTTGAATCTCTGGAGAACCAACCTCAGGCATTCCTCTAGTATTTTCTGAGTTGGGGCTGCGATTAACACATCATCAAAATATGGGACAACACCTTATATCCCTTGTAATAGCCTCTCCATTAAGCTTTGAAAGATTCCCGGGGCTACGCTCACTCCGAACTGGAGTCGGTTACATTTAAACGCACCTCTGTGCGTAACGATTGTTTGGGCCTCTTCCATTTTTTTGTCAACAGGCAGTTGTTGGTATGCCTGGGCTAAGTCTAGTTTAGCAAAGACTTTTCCGCCCCCCAGGGAATGGAGGAGGTGTTGCACCACCGGCACCGGGTAAGCGTTTTGTTGAAGGGCGTGGTTCAGGGTGGCTCGATAGTCCCCACAAATTCTTATTGATCCATCTGGCTTGATGGGTGTTACGATTGGGGTTTCCCAGGGAGAGTGATCGGTTGGTTCTAGCACTCTCTGAGCTATTATTTTATCAAGCTGCTCGTCAATCTTTGGTTTAAGGGCAAAGGGAACTCGACGAGGCTTAAGGCGGATGGTAGCTATTTCGGGATTGAGGTTAAACGATATCGGGGTCCCCTTGTACTAGCCTAATTTTTCTGCGAAGACGTCCTGGAATTCGTGGACGAGGTCTTCTTCCCAATTGCTGCTGTAGGTTCGGTGAATGCCGGCTACTTTGATTCCAAGTGGAGCGAACCATTGGAGGCCTAACAAACAAGGCCAATCTTTGTCGATTACAGTCAGGGGTAGAAATGCTGTACGGTTCTTAAACGATACCCGTACTCGGTTGGATCCAACAACCGGGATTCGATTTCCTTGATAGTCCTTAAGTATGAGCCTTTGGAACCGGAGGTCTTGCCTACGGATAGTGGGGATGAGCTGCTTGAGGGTCTTCCAGGAAACCATCGAGAGGGACGATCCTGAATCGACTTCCATCAGGCAGGGCTGGCTTTCGATGGCCACTTTCACTTGGATCTTTTTGGCGTCCAGAGATGAGGCATGACCAATTGTGATCGTTTGGTGAGCCTCTTCTCACTTCATTGGGTGGTTTAGGGTTTTGTTTCTGTAGGAGTGGTTGTTCCATTGGTGGTTCACAGGTTCTCGCTTCACGGGAGGACTTCCCGTCAGTTGGTGGTAGTTAGCCCCCCTTGAGGGCTGGCTGGGTCCTGGCTTTCTTCTACAGACCCGACCTATATGGCCTCTTTTCCCGCACACATGGCAGAGCGCATCAAGAAATTTGCATTCAGACCGGGGGTGGCGTGCTCCACACCCAGCGCATTGGTACTGTGATTTCTGGCGTTGGTCCCGTTCGGACTGAAGTCGATGGACCTCTTCCTCGTCGTTTTCTGACAATGAGTTGAGGTCCTCGTGGTGGGCCATCTCTCGCTGTCCCTCTGACTGAGGTGAAATGTCGCAAGCTCGTTGGCGAACCGGTGCGTGTGTGTGGCGCATTTGGGCAGCCGACTTCCTGGTTGCTTCTGCTGCAGTAGCTTCAGCTATGGCGTCTTTAAGGGTAATGTCGCCCTTTGCCATTAATTTACTCTGAGTGCCTGGTGCATCTAATCCCAGAACGATTCGGTCTCTTAGGGCTTCTTCTAAGTCGGTAAACTCGCATAGGCCTCCCAGATTCTGGAGATCCGCGATGAAATCAGCAACGCTTTCGCCCTTCCGCTGACTTCTCTGATAGAATTCATGCCTTCTCATGAGTGTTGGCACAGTAGGTGCGTACTGAGCCCTCAGCAGGGGTTCGAGGACGTCCCAGTCCATAGACTTTACTTCTGCCGGTTTTGCCAGTGCCTTGGCCATCTTGAATATGGTTGGCCCACAATGAGTTAGGAATACCGCTCGTTTCTTTCCGGTAGTGGCATCTTTTAAATTGTTGGTTTCCAAAAACATCTGGAAGCGATCCATATATGAGTCCCCGTCTTCTTGTGCCGGGTCGAATGGAGCGGGTGGTATGACGCTGCCGGACATGGTTCCGCCGTTGGTGCATTCAGCCATGTGCTCAGTTATGGTTCTTTGTCGTTTAGTAAGCTCTGATGTCTCCACATCCCACCCTCGTTGCCAGTGTTATGTACTGAGCATGGGTGCAAGGATGGAGACGAGCCAGTGAAACAGTGAAACTTCAACTCTTTATTTACATGTGAAAACAGCTCAGCCCAATGGCCACGATGGGCCCCTTTATATAGGCAACTCTTAACTTATTTAACCAATGAAAACACAGGGAGCGCTAGCTCCATTAACCAATGGGAGAGGCTCGTTAATAGCCAATCAGATTCTCCTGAATGGACCAATCTGATGTCGCTATTATCGGCCAATCAGAAGTGCAGGGCCAGAACCCTGCACTTTACTTCAAGCTCTTAATGATCTTTATTAAGCATTTATTGATTCACAACAGGTACAGAAATTTCTGAATTTATCTCCAATGCTTATATCATGAGAGCTTTGTTCTGCACAAATTAAAACTTCCAAACAACTCTTGGCAGCAGTATAATGAGATAGAATAACCTGAACTGGAACAAATCACTATAGAGCCAAAAGTTACTGAGGCAAATTCAGTCTTAATTAACACACATACACATAATATCAGCCTAAAGCAACAATTGTGATATACTGCACACACTGTTCACCACTTTGCTGGAACTAGAAACTGTTATCTGAAATGCCTAACTTAATAGTACACTTTTAAATATTGAGTCAATTTTTAATCAAATGTCATAAAAACGGAAATATGTAAAAATGTGCAATATCTAGGATTTGTTATTATTACAATGCAGTAAAAAAAACCCAGAAAATTCAGCAACAATATATTTAGATTGCAGATATATGGTGACAAAATGTTTTAACATCACATATATATTTATGTTGTTTCTGACTGATGAAATAGTATATATGATATGTTATTAAATTAATACTTACACTTTCATTGTAAATGTTTCCAAGGAATGTATATGCATCCACAAGACTCTGGCTCAGTTGAACATTCTTGGCAATGTCCATGAACATTTCCAAGTACCTAATAGCTTCATCTTTTTTTCCCTGACTAAGGACAAAGATGTTTATTGAAGAAAGTCATTATATTAGATAAGAATATAACTGAAGAGCCACCAAGCAATCTGTGTATATAACCTTGTTTTTAAAAGTTATAGAATGTAAGTACAAGTCCAATACAGAAGAAAATGATAAACTGCAGCAACTACTATGGGATAGATTATTTCAAGATATAATGACTGCTTTTTAATTGATAATCTTATACTACCTACCACCAATACACTGACTTGTAATGCATAATCTCCAATAATCAGTTTTTAAAAAAACTATCCGGAGTTCGTTCCCAAATCAAAACTTAATGTTTGAAAACGAACACTGATAAGATTTTTGCACATTTTTAACAAAGAAAGCTATATTAACAGCACTTCTCCCATCAGTCTTACAATGTAACCAAACTTGTTTGTGAATAAACATGATTTAAATATTTGCCTTGAATCAGAGTGCCTAATGCAGTGGTTCAGATGATAAGATATGAAGCTACAAATAAACCACAACTTCTACAGTAATGTAAAAATAATATGAAAAATAGTATCTATTTGTAATCACAAATAGATTGCAAATTGAATTTTTTTATTTAAAATATAGGAGAAAAACAGTAGATACAAAAATAAAAATATATAATGCTTAAATTTTGCATGAAAACAGGTCTGTACAAGATTCTAACACTGTTTTTTAATATGTTCACCTGATTAAGGTGAACCAAACTAATGCAATAGCTAATTTAGTTATAGATATAATATATAACTAAAAGTAAATTCTACTAATTTATATTTTTGAACTGCAGTTTACAAATTATATGAGATTAAAATTTTTCAATAAAATGTATTGATCTGATGTTATTTTATTATATTTTGGAAAGAAAAAGGCCATCTTATATTATGAGGATATAAAATGCATTGCAAACATTTACTGCATGTCAAGGGTTTCTAAAGTTTAAAGACGAGCCAGGTTTTGAAAGCTATTTTTTCTTTCAAAGAGGAAGAAATCAAACATTTCCACACAGAAGAATTGAACTGATTCATAGAAGGTAAAGAACAAGGTTAGAATGTTATACAAATATTAATTCCAGTTTTTCTAGTTTTCTATATGCAGTGCACAGGTGCAACTTGAACAACATATTATATGGTATAATCACTAGATTCATTCAACCAGGCCTTAGAGAGTTAAAAACATATATTCTGAGGAAAGTACTCTTCGGTCCAAAGAATGAGAATGAAACTGTGCAGAATATTTGTGTATCAAGGTGATTTCAGTTTCCAACTGGGAAAACAGGACTGTTAACACCCACATCCCCTGACAACTGTCCAATTATGTATATCACACTTGGCCTACTGTTTGCTGTAGAAGTAATCAATAAAGGATGTGGTTGAGTGAACATAGATTTTGGTTGAACCAATGCATGAAATCTTAATCATTTACTCAGAGTGAAGAAATCAAATAGAACAGAGATGAAACAGCTACCAAGGGGGTTGTTGATTGTGCCACCATGTTTGTGGATTAGAAGCTGAAAGTAATAAGTCAAATGGAACCAGTGACAGGAGAAAATGAATAAAAGTTTTTTTAATGCAATGAATTAATAGAAATGCTTTTGAGGATATTTGGATAGTTTTTAAGATTGCCCAGTTAGATTCCACATTTCATTTATTAAAAATAAGGGTGCTATTAGACCATTCAATTTCAACAAAGCAAATGGAAAATAAAAAGAGGGAAAGGAATTAATGAGAATAATAGTCAAAAGGAAATATGCTTCTACAGAGTTTTACTTCTGCAATGAGTGTTATTTGCCATAAGAAATATCTATCTATATCTATGTCTGTCTATCTATCTACCTTGTCAGCATCACGATACTGTGATTAGAAATAATTGTACATTTTGAGGATAAATAGTACTTAAAAAAAACATTTGAAATATGTTAAGAAACACAATATATGCTTTTATAATGAGACTAGATTAGTGTAGAAAGTTCTTCTGTGTGACCTCTTTATATTGCTAAGATGGACCATCTTTTTATACACATTAATTTATAATTAAGCAAAATATAGTATTCCTGGAGTATTATGAATTAATTTTTTAATATAAATGCCACACCCTATGAAGTATTAATATGAAACAGTTTTCCAATCCAACCAATATTTATGAAAAACCTGAAAAAAAACTATTGAATCCAGTTTAGTCATTGAACATCCTATTTTACCACTTTAATAAATAAATTTATTAAATTAATTTAATATAATAAATCAGAAGTTTATACTGCACAAATCAGTATTACTCAAACATTTGGACCCTGGAAGTTTCTATATTTTTGAACTATGGCATTTGCAATAGTACCCCAAAATCTTGGAAGGGGGGAAAGCTTGCAGAAACAAACAAACAAAAAAAAACCCCAGGAGAACTATATAATTAAATCCTAGATCCTTTCATAAAGAATCCTATGGGAGTTGAATTATAAAATTCAGTTCAATTTGAGATGTTATATTCTAAAAAATCGAGTCTCTCTGTTGAAACATAAGTTGCATAGGCATCTGGGCATCTGCTGTAATTTCAAACCTAGATCTCCATAATTTAAAAGATGTTTAATTCGCACAAATATATATACTATGTGCAATTATATCATTCTGTACCAACTTCATTTATTCCAGTAGGGCTTGTGTAATGCTCTTAAATGAATCATGCAGTTTCACAATTAAGTCTGAGGATAAACAGGTATGAATTAAAAATAAAAGGAAGCAATAAAAGAGAGAAAACAGGGTGGTGGTTTTTTTTTTACAATTTAAATGATAATAACAATTATCATTGTATCAACCACCTTAAAAATTAATTCTGTGAAAGTGTAATAAAATAGTCACAGCGTATTAATGGTACATAACAGATTTTTTTTGGATTGTGCAGCATAAAATAATTGTAGGTATGCAGCAAAAAAAATTAACTCATAATTAAAGGCTCTGAGAAGTCTACAGAGTCCCAGAGGAACCTGTCCACTGAACCTCTACATTGCTGAAGAGTTGCACCATTTCAGTCAGCTTTTTCTGGGAGAATGATTAGTATTGTCTAATCAACAAATGGTTCTGAATGATTCAATTATTCCCAAACCAAAGATTTAGCAGAATTGCCACCCCTAGTTTCCCTTTGTATTTCTGGGTATCACTGCTTCCTTCCTGCCAAATGGGAAGCAACCCTCAAAAAGATACGGCATGTAGCTTCCATTGAGGTGGAAAGAGTTCCTAATAGATTGGTTTTCTGTTTTTCACATAAGGAGAAATCCTGTTTATTGATGATGATGTTAAAGATCACAGTCTAATAGCTGGATTTTATATTTCTAAAGTTAGACACCAACAATAGATTGCTAATCTCCCTTCCTACCAAATGTCTGTGCTCTAATCATTTAATACCACCTCTGCACCTTACTGAAGACAATTTTTCTGTGGACTAAACCCATTGCTTATCAGAGTATTATATAACCTGCAAATCCAATGTAGGCATTTCTTGACTAAAAGCCCACATTTAAAGCTACAATATAGTTGAAAACATCCTGGGATTTTAAGAATTACTATGCTTGTTTACAGATTTTGAGGCTTCCTTGCTATTTTTTTCAGTTCTATGAATAACATAAAACTGTTTAGTTTTTGCTTTAAAAAGTTAGAAAAATAAAATGTAAGTTTTTCAAAGAATAATTTTGGAAGTATTACATCATAGCATGTTCATAGAAGCATGACATAATTTTTTGTATTGTTTAATCTTCAAGATATGGCAGGATATTATGCTTTTCACTTGCAGCTTAAGCTTTCTGAGTGGCACAAATGATGTAACTTTCAATTCTCTTTAATACTGCAAAATAATATTATGTATAAAGAAATAATAAGATAACTTAATTTTAGAGGCTTACAATTAAAATGTCTACGTGAAATATAGCCTGTCAGCCATTCAAAATAAGAATGTCTTAACAATTTCCAAAGCTGAATTAAATTAAAATAATAGCAAGACAAGAATATGTCAACTTACCTTAAAAGTACCTGAGCTATTGTTTGATATGCTCTCCCTAGTCCAGCATAATCTTCCAGATGTTTGGATATTTTCACATAAATATTTAACTTCTGGAAAAGAAAAGATAAAACAGTTATTTCTGCTTTGATATCACATCGAGGGATATGTATAGGTAGCTTGGTTTTTAATATTTGGAAATATTCATTTAAGGATTTTATTATAATGGTTTAATTTCAATCTAAACATCATGCATACACATAACTAACTACCCTATAGGGAAGTTAACAAATGGCTACTGATTAATAAGCAAGTTATACACTTCAATGGTTGTTCTTACTGGGCTCCTACAAGTATATCATCTTTGTCCATATATGCAGTGCTGCTTCAATAGTTACAGTTAGAAGTTTTCAAATTATATCCAGAATAACCAGTTGCAATACGCTGTACATAATTTAAAGAAAAATAGTATTGAAATAAGTTGTTCTATCCAGAATATACTACATATACTTCTTTACCTAAGTGTTTTGTTAATTTTGGAAACAGTCAATTAGTATCGCCTCTTTTAGTTGCTGTAGTGAAACATATTATCTTAATTCAACTAAAACACTGCTATCATCTCTATGACCTACTTTTCCAAATCATGCATTTGAATGAGCAGTAGCAAAATGTGTATATATAATGACATTTCAAGTTTTCTTCTACTTCTCATGGTACTTTGATCCAATCTATTACACAAGTCTCCAAAGACTATCTATGGAAATCCTTTTTTGCAAATTTTTAATAAAAGATTAGTGAATGTCAGTTTCCAAGTTTAATGGGGAATAGGAGATTAAAAAGACTACAGTGGGCAAACTATAAAGCCTGACTGGATGAACAGGTTTACTCTGAATGAACCATAAACACCATCGGCCAAAGTAAACTCAATTAGAACTATGGATAAATCATTCAGATTTTTCTATAAACACTGCAGAAGCTAAAGTGGATTTCAGTCAGGTCACTTGGAATAATATTTGTAACCTTCACTGTAAACCTGTATGATTGGGTTCATAGAACATGTTAAGTCATATTATAGTTTGTTTTGTTTTAGATTCACATATAATGTGAAGAGTTTCTTTGGTTTCTAATTAACAGCTGTATTAGTTTATAACATAAATACTATTTATTAGAAGGGGACAACAGAGAATGAGGTGGCTGGATGAAGTCACTGGATGAAGTAGGCGTGAGCTTAAATGGACTCCAGAAGATGGTAGAAGCTAGGAAGGCCTGGAGGAACTTTGTCCATGGGGTCATGAGGGTCAAACATGACTTCACAACTAATAACAACAAGAAGTATTTATTTACTAACAAGCCATGATTAAAAATAATATTCATAACCTGTCTGTACAGTGGGGTTCATGTTAATATATAGCATGGTTAATTTGAAACACTCAACCAACAAAAAGATTTGTTTCCCAAAATATAGATAAGAATTAGAAATATTTCAATATACTCTTCTGGATCTCACATTATATAGATTTGATTGCTACTTCCCAACATATATGCAAAGTGACATTTTATTCTATATTTAGTATAAATGGCATCCAGAATACATTATAATACTCAATAAGCAGACTGTTTTTTCTAATATTCCTTTACTATAGAGTACTATAGTAACGGCAGGTCAGATCTATTAAAAAATACACATGAAATTGCCATCTCAAAATAGTCTGATCTGTTGATAGTAAAATCTTAATTGTGAATGATTATTGCATATAGTCCAGAATTGTGAATTCAAGGCAGCATAGAAATTATATTAATAAATGAATAAATAACTGCTGTGACTGAAGTATCTAATAATCTTTGAAGCATTCCTTTATTATACAGCTTCTCCTAGCTGTATTGTTCTACTGTTCCTAAGGCCACTTTCATATAAAACTGACCTGCTACCACTGAGTTTTCATATATTATTTGATGCCCATTGTAACTAATACAGGTAGTCCTCGAATTAAGAACACAATTGAGCCCAAACTTTATGTTGCTATGTGAGACAGTTGTTAAATGAATTTTGCCCATTTTACAACTTTTCTTGCCATAGTTGTCAAGTGAATCACTGTAGTCGTTAAGTTAATAACACAGTTGTTAACTGAATCTGGCTCCCCCATTGACTTTGCTTGTAAGAAGGTCTCAAAAGATGATCAAATGACCCTCGGACATTGCAACCGTCATAAATATGAGTTAGTTGCCAACTGTCTGAACTTTGATCATGTAATCATGGGGATGCTGCAATGGTTGTAAGTCACATTTTTCAGTGCCATTGTAACTTCACTAGAAGTTACACTACAACAGTCACTAAACGAACTGTTGTAAGTCAAGAACTACCTAGACATTCTGTATTTATCCTGGAATATTTAGAAAACCAGAATGAGACAGTGTGAGACTAAAAGGCAGTTATGCAATTGGACATCTTTTGTATAACTGTATTGCAAAATGGAGATGCTTGAGATAATTCAAAAGCCTTTTTTATGGAGTGAAAAGCATTAAAAGCCAAACTTACTTCTGCTACAGAAGACCTAATAAATGTAGCACTAACCTGAAATATCAGCTTCATGACATAACAAGAGAAGAATGGGTTATTTGGACAGCCCTAAATTTCCATCGTGTCCACTGGAGGTTTCCAACCTTTTCTAGACCCCACACCCCTAGAATGCTTCTGATATATGCTCACACCCCTTAGAAAAGTAAATAATTATACACATTTAATTATGCATATACACTATAATTTTGAAACTTCTAGACCCAAGTTTCTGCACCCCCTGAAATATTGTCTCGTACCCCCAGGGGATGTGAGTGCCCCCAGTTGGGAATCTCTGCACTGGAGCATTTGAGAATCAATTTGGTCAATAGAGATATTCCACTAGACCAGAGATAAGAAACTATGGCAAGACAATGCACCATCTTTTACATTACCATTTGCTAAAACCAACTAAAAAAATCTTTAAATATATGTATATTTATTTTGGTAAATAGATACAAGAAGAAAAACATATTTTTTACTTTAATGTTTTGTGACTGTTTAGGCACAAATATGTTAGATTCTAACCCATCTTAGAACATATACTCTCTTTATAATATATATAAAAAGCACATTATTCACCCTTCTTGGCATGTACAATATAATCTTAAAATATATTTGGTACATTTTAAAAAAATAAAAATAAATGTAGGATATTTCTTATTTGTATCTTATAATTAGTCTGGATTAGCGTGGTTTGGAGTGACAATTAGTACTGTTAATAAATTTAAAGAAAATGATAAGTAATAATTGTCTTTTTAAACTGATTTTATTATCTCTGTCAAAAGTGAAAAAGAATAAAAGCCGTTGCAAATTTTATTCAAGTTTAGAAACAAACATCTAAATCTAAAGATTTTCTTTTTCCATGGATCTATATTTTAGTTATATGTGGAATAAAAAAAAATCCTAATGCAAATCTAAAGTTTTCCTAAATTTGTAACAAAAATATTTCTTTATAAAGGCAAATTTTCTTATGCAGTAATCACTATTCATATTTAAATTATTTAACTATAAGTGTAATAATTATTCCTGAGTTAATGTTGTATGGTACATACATTTCCCCCCTAACTTTATGATTCTTTTCCCTTGAATCATTCCTCCTCTTAGGATGACCTTTGCAAGAATGTATCAGGATATTTTGAAATAACAGAATTATCTTTGCAAGAATAGAATTATCTTTGCAAGGCAGTAGGGTACAGATTTTGTACAAAGGGCAACAACATTCCCACATTGTATTTGCAAAGAAATTTTTCAGATGGTTAGTTTTGCTGGTGAAACTATGAGGCAAGAGAATTACATTATGGTATCTAGAATATGCTCTCTCTCTGTGGAATATATATATATGTGAATGTATGTGTGTGTGTGTGTATATATATATTTTCTTAAGTTTTTGCGGGTATTTATATGTATGGTATTCAGCTTTGTTCGGGTATTTTCCCATGTAATTGTAGTTGTGCTTTTAAAACTTTAAAACTTTTTTACAACTTTAAAAGCACAACTACAATGACGTGGGAAAATACCCAAACAAAGCTGAATGCCATACATGCAGCTACAACTTTAAAAGCACAACTACAATGACGTGAAATATCAACTTCCATCTGATTAAGAATATGCCCAGATGAAAAATGGATGCATATATTATCAATCAAATCTCAGCATTCAATTTTCAGGTATGATTTCCCTCCTCATTGTAATACTAGGTTATTTAATTTTGCACAGTTAATGGAAGTCTGTAGATTAAAATAAAATGAATTCAAGTCCTTATACATAAATGTCAGCTAATCTGTCTTCTAGAGTGAAAGCTACAGTGCAAATATACAACTTGTGAAGAAATTATAAAAAATATTGAATAAAATAAAATAAAAATCTATAGTACAGACAGAGGTGATACAAAAAGCACTGAAAAAATGTTTGAAATACTGTAATCCAATAGTAGGTGTAAATTGTATTTATGTTGTCTTAGCATTAAATATGTATTTCCAGAGATCAGACTTCAAAATGGAGGTCAGCTTCAATCCAACATTGGAACTATGGGCTTTGTCTTACAGATAACATATTTTATGACATCTTTTTGAATGCCTGTTTTTGACTATTTTGAAAATAGTTTCTAAAATAGTTTTCAACTCTCTCTCATACTACCTGTGACCTGAAGTAAATATAGTAATAATGGTTGTTAGGGATAACATTGTTTACCCTAACTGGTTTAGGTAAAATAATAAATATGTAATCATAGTTTGTTAGTTAAAGTGTCTGCAACTTTAACTGTAGGACTGTAATTAGGGGAGTGGTTGTGAAAGCACTTTAAAAGAAGCAAGACAACAGCTTGCTCTCTCTCTGGCTTTGATGATCCCTGATTGCTGCATGGACTCAAGACTGCTTTGCTCGAACAGGAGAGATAAACAAAGGACTGATTTGTAAGTGAGCTGACATAGGATATTCTGCACGGACTTTGCTAACTGAATATCCTTGAATGGACTGACTTAATGATACATGACTAATGGACTGTTATTTTGACTATGCTATAAACTCTAAATGGAATAAACTATATTTTTGATAGCACAAGTGTATCTGTTATTTTTACTGTATGTTAATAAACATACAAACTTATCTCACTCATTTATCTGTGTGCCTATCTGACTAACGCTGCACATTCTGTTTAGGTTGTCTCCTTAACCCTGGTTGGGGAACCCAGGCTTAACAATGGTTAGCAACCCTTTCCTCAAAAGTTTGAGTAATCTTGTAGTTATGTTCTGTAATTTAATTACTATACATTATGGAAAGAAGTAATATTTTGATAAGTCCTCAGTCTTTCACTATTTAGCTTCATTTGCTCATCCCTGGTTTTAGTATGAGATACGTAGCCAAGAAGTTCCGATTTCTTTCATATACATTGTGCTTGATTCATTTGTATAAACTGAATAATGTTTAAACAGACCTTCAAGATTATTTATGTCTTAATTTTGAAAGAGGTCATTCAGCCTATTAAATTCAACCCTTTGATATGTGTACAGAAATTAAAATGTCCTTGGCAGATGGGGTATATAACCTGTGTAGAAAACATCTGTTTAAATGAAGATCACTCCTTCTCCCAATATGCTTTTCTTCATTTTTGGCGAACATTTTCCCACTCTTTTAAATTTTATTGCATCCTTTTAGAAGTAAAGTGGTCAAATCTATGTAAGGTGTTCCACGTTTGACCACTTCATTATTTGTGACGTTTTCAATTGTTAGCATGGAATCCATCTTTTCACAGCAGCTGCACAAAAACTGATACTTTTATCAATCTATTCACAATCTGAGATTTCTTTCTTGGTAAGTCACTCCCAATTAAGATCTTGGGCCTAAGATTTTGCCTCATAATTTTACCTTACTTTGCCTTAAAATTTTATATAAGCTGTTTATACTCACCTAAATAATACAGTTTAAAAACAATTGTACTGTTTTGGAAAGGCAAAGTATATATACATATAGATACATATCCAAATAATTACATTATATATTACACCTATCCACCCTCTCTGGCACAGAAAATTATACTGGGAATTTATCCAATTTCATATCCAAACTAAATTAAAAGATGAGTTTTAGATTTTTAACTATAAAGTAAGAATTTCCACAGCAGTGTATTATCTAGCCTTACATAAACACCAACATTTTTTATGTTGATGCCTATGATCTTATGATGTTCATGGATTCTGACAATTTGTCTTAAATAATTTTTTTATTTTATTTGGAAAATTAAGGTAAAAAACAAATTCCAAATTTTTTTCAAAAACAATTGTATCTTATTCCCCAAAATCATAAACTTCTATTGTTGCTACATTTTCCCCAAAAAGTCCAGTCCAAATTGTTTTCCACTTAGATATATAGTAAGTCACATCACCATGAATCTTCTTAAGAAAGTTGAGTTCATCATTTATCAATTCTGTTAACTCCAAATCTGTAGAATTCATATACTCTTCAGCTGTCTCCAACAAACCCATAGTTTCGAAACCAAATTTGTGAGCTTGGTTTAGCTACAGTTGCTTCTATCTAGATATCCTCTTTAAGTTGATTTAAAACCCTTGTTACTTTGACAAACTTTTTACTGAAAAAAATTGAATTTGCATTTGTAATATAGACCTGTAACTGGGTATTCAGAACCAGGCATAGAGGAGTTAAATATGGTGCACCTTCTACTTCATAAGCCTGAACTATACTTACTTTGATACAGTGTATCTTAACACTTGAGAGCCATTTTGGTATAGTGGTTAAGGCACCAGACTAGAAAGTGGGAGACTTGAGTGCTAGTCCCACCTTAGCCATAAAAACCATCTGTGTGACTGAGAATGACTCAGTCATTCTCTCTTAGCTCACTTCACAGAGTTACTGTCATGGGAAAATAGGAGAAGGAAGATGTGTTGTAGATACGTTCTCATCCTTTACTTATTGATAAATGTAATAAAGGTGAGAAATAAACAAACAAACATTTGTTTAGTTATACAAGAAACCATAACTAATTGTGGCTGTTCAGAGTTGCTTAAAATGGGAGGTCATATAAATCTTTTAAATAAATACAAATATTTTTTTAAAATTAACCATTCACATGAGATCTTTTCAACTACTTTACAATATACTAAATGAAACATTACTGGGTGCATAACATTCAATATATTTGAAATATTTGAAACTATATCACATTGTTCTGTGCCCATACCTTATTTATACCTTATTTAGCTTAGGTTCTACTTTTGGAGAAGGAATATAGTATAGTTATATAGCATAGTAACATTTGAATCAAATGTTAATTTAAATTAAAGGTAAAAAATAGAATTTTACTTTGAACAGGTATGAACAGAATCAGATCTTTGTTCACAGATGTAGAAAGGTCATGTTTTTAATTATTGGTATCTGGAAAATTTAAAATGTGGGTATATATATTATAAGTAAAATATTATACCCTTGCATCTGTCTAATATACTAACAGACATCATAAGATAAAATATACACCAAATATATTTCTGTAGAGAATCTATCCACAACACACTAAGCTTCAAAAATTTAACCAGTTTGTGGTATAGTACAATATGAGTCAATGTTCCACTGTGAAACCAGTGATTTGATGAAATTACGACCCTTGATCTACCGACTCTTAATCCAATATTAAGCCTGTACTACACAAGCTTGATCTAAAGAGAGAAATAAGTTTTAAGTTTATTAACAGCCTATAAATACAATGAGATGAAGTCATGTAGAAAGATATGCACCCTCTCAAAGCAAGGATTTTTATAGATGCATTCACACCTCTAGTTTCTGCTTAATCATTTACAACGATATAAAGATATGCACTTCCTAGAATATGCAGTATATGTTAATGTGACATACATGAAGTTTCTCTATGTGCTCATCTCAATTTTTTTAAAAAATGCCATCTCAGAATGTTAAAAAATTGAATCTTTTTATTTGTGAGTTTTTAGTTATGGAATTGTTGACAGTCTAGAATTTTAAAGCCTAATATTCTATTCATGATAGGTAGCACATCTTTTTTTTTTTGAAAGAGCAACAATGTTAGCTAGTAACTCTTGTACTAATAAGGAAACTAAAATATTCCACTATTAAAAGTAGTGGTTATTTGAATTTTTGTAACTGTAGAAACTTCTTGTGAGTTCTCAGAGTTTTGGATGAAACAAATGTTTGAAATTTAAAATTGTGACAGAACTTGGGATGCCCAAATAAGCCTGGCATTTTTTGGTTGAACTGTAACCAATTCAGACCAGTTTGATGCAACTTTTTAGTCGCAGTATTTTGTTACACACTCAAAATTCATTTTCCATTTTGTGCATTCATAGTTCAGGTCATTCTACCACTTGAAAATTCTGCTATCTCATTTTGTTACATAAACATGTCATATTACAACTTCTATTAATGAATTTACTGTTACCTTTGTATGAAATGCTTAGTTGACTTTAATGGAATGATGCAAACTTATTTATTGTTGGAGAAGTGCTATGATTGTAAGTTTATTTCTTATTGTGGTTATTTTCTCATCTTTCCTACTACCTTCTATTTGTATCTTATGATTATATTATTTTTTTGTTTGTATGTACGCTGAGAACTTATGCCCCAGAGAGAAATTTCTTGTGTCCAATCACACTTGGCCAATAAAGAATTCTATTTTGTTTTGTTCTGTCCCATTCTATTCCCTTCCGTTCTGTTCTGCTCCATTCCATTAAGTTCCATTCCTATCAAAGGCCTGAAGGGCTGCTTTTTGTTCTGGATGGCTTGGTATAAGACCATGATTCCATTGTATTGCCATTGTGACAGTCTATTGCCACCTTGTTTCCTAGCCAATCTTGGATAAACATGTGAACAGATGGTTCTTCAGGTGCTAAATTTTTTGTTTTTGATGAAGTTCAAAATTCATGCGTAAGGCTGCCTTGTTAGATGCGACTCAGGATCTTGCGTTCTATGTATCATGCCTGGAATGTAGTAATTTGATTATTATCCATCTGGAGGTTTCCCAAAAGGAGACTTAATCACTTAGTTGAGATTTCAGCTCGATCTCTTGGCAAATGCCACAAAAGGTTCCATCCTATCTTCCATGTTATTTGGAATAAACTTCTGATGTGGAATGTACTCCTTCTCTGGATGGGTAAATACCCTTTTCTTCATAAGGATTGGTGTGGCAATCGGTGGGTCTTCCTATTTATATTAATATTCCAGACAAAATCATTTAATTTTTTTTTTAAACAAATTTTATTAATTTTACAAAAACAGTGCACAAACAATCAAGGCATAACAGCTTACAAATTCTTTTCTAAAAAAAAATAATTAAAGAAGAAAACCAATAGAACATACAAAATGATTCCAAATTATAATATCAATATTTACGTTATCTATTTAACTTCATATCTTATCCCAACTTCTCCTTTTCATTCTAATTATCCAAGTTATTTCTTGCTAATTAAAATTTTATTGCCTTTCATCAACATACAAAACACAGAAAATAGAAAACAAAACAAAACCTAAAACATCTTTTCTGAAGGCTACTTGATCCCGAGTTAAAACTCTTCACACAGACAAAATTCAAACATCATATTCACTTTATATATCCTTCCATATCTTATTACCATNAAAAACCCTATATAACCACTATCCATATCATTTAAAAAGAAAAAAAAACTAATCATATATATTAATACTCATTTATATCTTTCTACTCTAGATACACATATAAAACACAATCTTATGTACCTTCCAGAATCTCCCCCCCTTTTTTCCCAATTAGAANTCTCTTTTTTGGTTGTTTTTTCAAACCTTAAAATCCCCTTTTTCTTATCTTCTTTCTCCTCCTCCCCAGAAAAAACCCATTGTTCATCAAAGATGGCTTCTTCTTCCTCTTCTTCTTTGTCCCAGTCATTCTGCTGCGTAGTCAACTTTTCATAAATGTATAATGCCATTTCTAAAAATTGAAATAGAGTGCCCAAAGTATCTTTTCCATCTTGTTCTTCCTTTTTATATTTTTGATATTGTCTT
>BHEV01039338.1:0-15100 GCA_004319985.1 Emydocephalus ijimae | reverse complement strand
TTTGTTTGTGAGTGCAGGCTTCCAGATAATTGACAGTCTGGTGGAGTCATCTCTTCTATTCATGCTTTCAGGTCTTTTTTCGGTTTCTATGGTTTCTCTGATGATTCTGTAGCTGGGGTTTTCTATAGCAGTTAGGGTTTTGGTGCCATTGAAATTGATGCTATGACCTGTGGCTTTCATGTGTTGGACTAGTGAGGAAGTGTGTTCCAGCTTTTTGACTGCATTTTTGTGTTCATCCAGGCGGGTGCTTATTCTTCTATTGGTCTGTCCGATGTATGTGTCAGGGCATGATGCACAGGGGACTTCATATATGCCTTGGTTTTCCAGGTCAATCTTATCTTTGGGGTTTCTTAGGATGGCTGCTATTTTTCTGTCTGTTTTGAAGGCAGTCTTGATGCGATGTCTATGTAGTATCTTACTGATTTTGTCTGTAGTAACTCTTATGTAGGGCAGGACAGCTGTTCCATAGGTCTGTTCATCTTCTAGGTCTCCATTATGTCTCAGTGTGTTTTTGTGGATTAGGCCGGTGATTTTGCTTTTGTGGAAGCTGTTGGCTGTCAGTACTTTAATCAGGGTACATCGTTCAGTCTTTATTTGTGTCTTATCCGCCAGGTGTTTGGTTCTGGCAATTAATGTTTTGGCCCTGGAGTTTATCTGTGCTGGGTGTTGGTGGGATTGGGCGTTGAGGTAGTGGTTGGTTTGTGTTTTCTTCTGTTATGTTCTGTTCTGTGTCCCAGTGTGCTATCTGTTTTTTTGTAGATTAGTACAACTAGGAATGGTAGTTGTTTGTTTCTGTTTCCATGATGAATTTGATTTTGGGGTGTGTGCTGTTTAGGTGTGTTAGGAAATTATTTAGGTTTTCTTTTATATGGGGCCAAATAAGAAATGTGTCATTGATGTATCTTAGCCATAGTTTGGGTTTGTGGGTGGCATTGGCTAGGGCTCTGGATTCGAATTCTTCCACAAAAAGGTGCGCAATGACATATGCCTGTATGATCTCCCTATAATGCTCCTGATGAGGTGGGGGATGGTCTCCTGAGGGATCTCCTCCCACACCTGGACACCACTGCACCATAGAGAGCATTTTAACATACTGCACCTCTGTATGGCTTGCCAAGTACATAGTGGCAGATAGGAAAGCACTCCAGAGGGTTAATGTCATGTCCTAGAAGATCATTGGTTGCCCTCTCCCCTCTTTGGAAGAGCTTTATCGCTCCTGCTGCCTTAAGGAAGTTCAAAATATTCTCAAAGATCCATCTCATCCCGGGAATCCTTTTTTTTTTAACTATTACCATCTGGTAGATTGTACAAAATAATAAAAACAAGAACAAATAGGCTGAAAAACAGCTTCTATCCCAGGGCAGTAGCTCTTTTGAATTCTGCTGTATAGTGCAGTGTTGGTGCAGTGTCGGGGTTTCCGGTTCAAACACTGCTATTTTGTTCCCCAACCAACCCCACTCTGCAAAATTAGTGTGAAGGATAAAATGTAAGATCCTTTTGAAACATTGTTGGTGCCAAAATACCTTCTACTGCTTCTCAGGATCTCTGAATACATTCTAATGGAATGTATTCATATGCAGCTTGAGAAAGTGGAATGGGTATAGCAAAATAAACTAGATTATTATACACAAACTTCACTAGATAATCATGCAAAGTGCAACTTTTTTCTAAGATTAGAGTTGTATAAGAAAAAAATTATAGATATTCTCAAGGAAGGAGAAAAATAACATCATCTGAGAAATTAGAATTAGCTCCAGGTTGGACTTCTGGTTTGAGCTTCTTTGGCGATGGTCTGAAATCACAATCATCTGCAGTTTTGATCCGTGCTTGCCCCTGGAGCGCCGCAAGCTGCCCAGATTCAGGGCTGAATCCACCCTGTAGAGGTGGTGAAGAAGGGGGAGCCATCAGCGGGGTTGAAGAGAGCCACATCTCTTCTTCTCAGCTGGCCATCACTACCTTTCACAAAAAGGCGGTTGGAGCGGTGGTCAGAAATGGCCACCTCAAAGAAGAACCCTACTGAACAAGATTGTGCAGGAGGACATTTAAAGGAGAAAGTTTGACTGACCAGGCTGAATAGAGAACATCTATTTAAGGTACCTGGAACCTGAATTTTAAAGACTAATACTATTCCTAAAAAGATTTTAAGCTGTGAAAGAGAAAGGGAAAGAAAATGGAACTGGCTTTTTTTCCTCTAACATTGCCAGTTTTAACTAACTTGGAACATTAAGAAGAAGAGATTCAAATAAGAAATTGACACTAATCCATTTTGACATTAATAGGCTATTTCTAGCTGAAAATAAAGTGTCAAAGGGATAAAAGATTCTTGGATAATTTAAAAACTTTATTTCAAAAAAGAAAGAAAGCATCAGATGGAAAAAGCAAAAAAGAGGGTGGAATCTGGAAAATGGAGGAGACCACCTGGAACTTTAAAAAAATTGATAATGGAATTTTAACAAGGCTTGTAAAATAGCTAAAAACCACACAAAAGAACAAAGCCCCTGGAAAGAGAAAGTGAGAAAAGAAGCAAGAAACAGCTTTGGATTATTGGATGATTCCTGGAACTTTGGTTGGAGGATCCTAATGAAATAAAGTAAAATCAATTGAGGTTCACTTAATTTTTTAAAAATGGCATCACTCCTTAAAGAGTTAAAAATGAGACTTAAAGAACAAAAAGAAGAAGCACAAGATGGAAGAGGATTTTTTGGCTTCGTATTTCAATTTTTAGAAATGGAGATCTTGAACTATGAAAAACAACAAGAAACACTGGCAGAACAAGAAGGGCGGGACAACGAAGAAGCCATCTTCAATGACCAAGCAATTTTATGTGGGGTAAAAAAGGGAAAGGGAAGAAAGGGAGCTAAAAACTTAAGCACTGAAGCAACAACCAAAAAAAAAAAAGAGTAATTTGAAAAGTAATCATAATACCAGGAAGAAGCAGAAGGGAGGATCAGCGAAGGGAGAATCAGATAGAAAAGGGAAAAAAAAGGGGAGGGAGAAGAAGAGAGGGAAGAGGGAAAAGAAAAGAAGCTACAAAAGACAGAAACAAGATATAGAGGTATGGGAAAAATGTACAAGGATTAATGGTATAAACCTATTTAAAAGACACAGAGACAATGGTTAAAAGAAAGGATTCTGCAAGGGTGCATGGGATAGCATTGTTATATAATATGTTAGATGATTAAAGTAATAGAAAAAAATTTCTATTGATGTGTAGTGGAATATTTGTTTGTAAAGAGAATAAGGCTCTCAATGATTTAAAAAGAACATTTAAAAAAACTGAAAAGAAACATGGAAGATTTTTATCAGTTGATAAGATGAACTTGAATAAGAATAATAACTTTATTGACGACTGTTAATAACTATTGTTTGGGTTTTTTTATTTAAAGACAGTAATGAGTAAAATATGAAATATAGATGATTAAAGTGAAAGACAACTGATATTACTAGGTAATGTTTGTCAAAAGAAATAGAAATGTAAAAGATTGCTATTAATATTAATGGCAGAGCTGTACTTGAATAGAATAATTATTCCATTTACTATTGTTATACATGTATACACAGAAATTTATACATATACTTTTTTCTTTTAAGAATATAGTGTGTATTTTAATGGAATGTACCAAGCAGAATTTGATTGAAAATAGGTATGTGTTATAAAATAGAGGTTAGAAAATGAATGCTATAACTGTAAAGATGTAACTTAAATTTTTAAATAAGATTTGAAAAAATATATAAAGGTGTTACATTACAGTCTAGAAATTACAGGGGAAACATTGTTTTATGAGAAAAGATAATATGAAGTTGTAAACAGGACAGATGAAAACATAAAAACATCGATTAGAACGATTTTAAAAATTAGAAAAAGATATGTAATTGAATTAAGAAAGGAATGAGATAATTTAAAATAAGGCTATAGGAAGTAAAGAAAGGAAGAAGCTATTGGAAAAATTGTGAAAATAGTTATAAGATATGGATTATAATGTATAAGATAAATATGTATTGAGTTTATGTCTGTATGGAGAAGTGATAACCCGGTGCCATGCTGTTCTCAAAAAAAGATATTTTATTTGTATTTGTATGTTTTGTGAAAACTTAAATAAACTTTTATTTTTTAAAAAAAATCAGGTCCAGGTTATTGCATTCTCTTTTTATCTTGTATTTTCAATGCTAAAACATTAATAGGAGCTTATCTTGGTCTCTGCTAAAAAGCAAGACTAAACATAAAAGAAAGAGGTCATATGCTTCATCCACCCTCTTTTAACATAAATTCTGGAGCACTGCGACCTCCCATAGCAAATGGTAAGCTTGTACAAGGAATTGCAAAGAGAATTACCAGTTTCTTTTCATCATCTATCAATAAAAGGAATGCACTGGATATTAATCTGTTATCTTATATTCTCATTCTGCTGTTTTTGCAAATCAAAGTACTTTTGTGTCCACATATGTTAAATCACTTGAAATTATAATAATAATGAGGGCAGAGCTGGCATCCTGACAGTTTGATGGGAGATCTTGATTCTCCAAGATCACCGTCAATATCTCAGCTGCAGGTCGGTCCCCATGGACCTAAACCATCCCATAAACATGGTGATTGATAAGGGCACGTCCTGTTGATCCCAGGGACATCACAATGTCCCTGGTTGATCCAGAGAAAGCCCTTTTTGCCGGTGGCGGAGAGGCAGCCTTCCAAGCTGCTGAAGCTGGGACAGCTCCAGAACAGAAGAAACTGGAAGAAAGTGTGTCAGCTTGGAGAGATGAACTTTTACTTATTATTTCTTGGAGTGAACACCCTGAAAAAATGAAAGTGGACTAAAGAGGAAAGAGTTTAAGCAGCATGATTAATTGTCAAAGTGAAAGTTTTGTCCCTTTTTTCCCTTTTTATTGGAATTTTGAACTTGGCAAAGCTGTTTTACTTTAAGCTGGACTGGTACTTTTTAATATTTTTATTTCTGTTTGTATTTCTTTCTCTTTTTTTAACAATCCTTTTGAAAATTATTTTTTGATTCAGACTCTTCTGCTTGACTTAAGATTTATTTTTCTCCCTTTAAAAAAAGGGGGAGGGGATTTTACTTTTTTTTTTCTTTCAGTTCCTGGTTGTAGATTGAGGAGGGGGAAGTGAAAATGAAGGAAAGTAACTAGCACTGCCGCCCAGGGGCTTGGATAAATTGTTTCTTTTTCCTTTCACTAGTTTGTATTATAATCAAGGACTCTGAGCTGTGTATTGGAAAAGATAGAGATGAGCATGGCAGTTTGTTTATTCAGGTGCTCATTTCTGAACAGATAGCTGGAGTTTGGAGTTCAAGCTGAAAGAAAGAAAATTGAAGTGACCTTGAAAAACTCTGAGCTGATTTATCAAAGAGCCTTGAATATTAGGTGGCAGGGGCTTGTTTTATATTAGAATTGCTTTTTACCTTTTGCCTCCCTTTCTTCCCCCCCACCACGAGTGGGGCTCTTTTTTTCTTTTAAATTGGATTTTAACTTTTTAAACCAGGAACTACAATATAAACCTTTTATTTTGGTTTTCTTTTTGTTTATTAAGATGAACATATAGAATATTTTTATTTTTTATTTTTTACATCTACCATTGCAAATAATTTGATTAAGGTATACATGTGCCTGAAGATTTTCTTTTTCCTTTTTTCCTTTGGACTGGCAACTGTTTGACTTCGGGTTTTTTTCCTTTTCCTTTTTCCTCTTTTTTTTCTTCTCTCTCTCTCTCTTTCTTTACAGATAAGCATTACAAGATGAGTAGAAAGACAACAGCTCCAACTTCTTTGATACCAACTCCCTCACCATCTGGAGGACAATAATCTATACAGACCATATTACAACAGGAAAAAGAGAAAGAGAAGGAAGTGACATTACAGATGATCATGCAAAGAATTCAGAAAATTGCACAAAAAATTGAAAAGACAGATGGAAAAGTGGAAAATATTCAACAGATGATGATGAAATATGAAGACAGATTCAAAAAAATTGAAGAAGATATACAAAGAGATAAGAAAATTGGAGATATTGATACTCATTTGAGCAATATCGAAAAGGGCAGGGGTGAATCATTAGGATGGGAAATAGACAAATTAGAATTTTACTTAAGATTTCAAAATATAGAAGAAGGGAAAGGTGAAAACCTTGAAATAATGGCGGTAATATTGGCAGAAGTACTGGAAATAACTAAAGAAAAGATGATGGTTGAGATGGATGAAGTGTTTCGTGTCTACACAAGATATGCAATGAGGAATAGACTACCAAGAGAAGTTCACATCAGATTTACTAAGAAGATTATTAAGACACAGATACTCCAGGTGGCGATAGAGAAAACACTAAAATATAAAAATAAAGAAAATGTAGTGCTGAAGCAGATACCAAGAAGACTAAGAGAGATGAGGGGTGTGGTCATCTCAACATCACTCGTGTCAGGGGTGCCTGTGGTGGCCCAAGCCCTCTGCCAGAGTAAAAGGGCTCCTGAGGTCTGTTTTCGGCTGCAATGGCCTCCTGTAAGTAACCTTGTACAAATGAAAACAGAGCTCAAGAGGGCTGTGTGTAGCCCACCCGAGTTCTGTTTTTGCTGGCAGAGGCACCACAGGCCAGTCTTTTGCCATTTCCAGGGTGGCCCTGCAGGCCAGATCTAATCACCCCATGAGCCGGATTTGGCCCCTGGGCCTTGAGTTTGACACTCCTGTACTAGAGCAATAAAACTTTCTTATAAAGCTTAATATGGATGAAAGAAAACTGATTACGATTAACATAAATGGGCTGAATTTGGCTATTAAAAGAAGGAAAGAATTTCACAAATTAGATAAATTAAAATTTGATATAATCTGCTTTCAAGAGGTACATATTAAAAAGCAACATGAATATATACTAAAACAAGGAAAATTAGGGAAATTATTTACATTGCTGGCACAATCGAAAAAAAGAGATGTGGCATTATATATTAAAGAAACAATTTTGGGAGCACTAATTTATACAGATGATGGTGGAAGGATTTTGATGGTGGAAATAATGGATAACAGAGTTAAAACACTTTTAATTGCAATTTATGCCCCAAATGATGAACAAGAATTCTATAGGAAATTACAGACAAAAATAATTGATTTGGACTATGTTAATATCTTTATGATGGGTGATTTTAATGGAATAATTAATGACCGGTTGGACTATAAAACACAGAAAACAACAAAGAAAGCTAGAAAGATACTACCCAAATCCTTCCTTTGAATAACATAATTTAATTTAAAAGATGCATGGAGAGAGAGAAATGCAGAAAGTAAGCAATATACTTTCTATTCAAATAGACGCACATCCTGGTCTAGAATAGATATGAAATAGATGTCAGCAGAATTATTGACTAATGTATGACAGATTGAAATAGAAACAAGCACATGGGCAGATCATAATCCGTTATCAGTTATTTGGAAAGGATACAAGAGGAGATCTAGATGGACTCTAAATAATATGATTCTGAAAGAAAAAGACTTTAAACAGAAAATAGAGAAAGAATTTGTTTTCTTCTTCAATGAAAATAGAAAAGAGGATACATCTTTACAGAATCTCTGGGACATGATGAAGGCCTACACAAGGCTTGATAATAGATTATTATTACTAGGAGAAGAAACAGAAAACAGAAAAAGACATTTAAGACATTAGAGGATGACTATAAAAGACTGGAAAAAGAAGTCCCCACCAAAAAAAAAAAAACATTAAAAATAAAATGGATATAATTAAACATAAAATGGGACTAATGGAAAAAGAGGAATTAGCACAAAAAATTAAAAGTGCGAAACAGAATTACTTTGAAGATACAAATAAAATAAACCAGGCAGTGGCTAGCTTATAAATTGAGAAAGGAAAGATAACCAAGAAGAATTAGCCATTTGATAAATAAAGAAAGACAGGTTTGTTATGGAAATGAGGAGAAGAAAATAATTATATAAGATTACTATGGAAAACTATATTTTCAAGAGAATATTCAAGAAGAAAAAAATCAAGCAATAGCTTCAGAAAGCGAACTTTCCTCAGATACCCCAAAATATTGAAACAATGTTAGAAGGAAGTATAACAATGATGGAACTAACAGAAGCCTTAAAAAAACAGAATGCTGGGAAAGCTCCGGGTCCAGATGGGTTACCAGTGGAATTCTATAAGACTTTTCAGGAAATATTCAATTTTCATCTTCTAGAAGTTATGAATGAAGTTATGTTAAAGAAAAGAATACCAAAAACATGGTCAGAAGCATACATTACACTTATACTGAAGGAAGGTACAGACCTGCAGCAAGTTAAAAATTATAGACCTATATCTTTATTGAACTCAGACTATAAAATCTTTGCTTCAATTTTGGCAGAAAGACTAAAAAGATACTTAGATAATTTTATTCATACTGATCAAAATGGATTTCTGCCAAAGAGACAAATCAAAGACAATGTGAGAATCATTTTGGATACTCTGGAATATTATCAAGCACACCCTGAGAAGCAAATGGCCTTGATTTTCTAGATGCTCAAAAAGCCTTTAACAATGTGAGTTAGCGATTTATTTTATTGCAACTGATACCAATGGGCTTTGGTAAAAAATTTATCCAAGCCATTGAAACAATATATCATGAACCAACTGCAAAGGTGATGGTGAATAGAGAATTAACAGAATCCATAAATATAAGAAAAGGGACAAGGCAAGGCTGTCCATTATCGCTTCTGCTGTTTGTGTTAACATCGGAAGTGTTGAACAGGAAAATCAGAGAAGAAAAAGAAATAAAAGGAATGAAAATTAAATTGCAAGCTTTTGCAGATGACCTGGTATTTATACTAGAAGACCCAATGGAAACAACACCCAAATTAATAGAAAAAAATAGAATATGGAAAAGTAGCAGGTTTGAGAATAAATAAAGACAGAACAAAGATATTAACAAAGAATAGACAAAAGAAAAAGTTGGAAGAAACTTTAAAAATACAGATCACAAACAAGGTTAAAGACTTAGGGATTTATATTACACCAAGATGCAGTACCCTGAAGGAAGATAACTCAAACAGCAGATTGCGACAGACTTGATGAAATGGGAAAAATTGCAACTATCATTGATTGGGAGAATATCCACAATTAAGTTGAATATATTGCCTAGAGTTTTATATTTATTCTAGACAATTCCTATTCAATTATTAAAGAGTTTTTTGAAGATTTAAATATTACTTTGTTGAAATATATTTGGCAGGGTAAAAAAGCAAGAATAAAATTAAAGCTGTAACAAGATGCAAGAATAAGAGGAGGATTTGCCTTGCCCAATTGGGAGCTGTATTACCAAGCGACAAGTTTGATGTGGGTAAAGGAATGGATAACACTAAGGAACAGTAGATTATTGACCTTAGAAGGTCATGATCTGCTGCTGGGATGGCATGCCTTTCTCTGGTATAAGGGAACTAAAACACAGGGGTATTTTAGAAGACATTATATTCGCGAGGCTTTGTTTTTGAGCTGGGAGAAGATTAAAAGACAATATTACTTAAAAATTCCAACATGGATATCAACTATTGAAGCTTTTTCTTATCCAATAATATATAAAAAGAAACAAAGTTAGATATGGGGAGTTATTGAATGAAAAAGTTGAACTTAAATCTATGCAAATGTTGCAAGAACAAGGTGTAAAAATGAATTGGTTTTCTTATTTGCTAATACAATCTAGGTTTGATAAAGACTCCAAGGCAGAAGGTGTTTAGGATAAGTTGGCTGACTTAGATAAAATTTTGATGGGTACTGATGAAAAGGTAATTAAAAACTTTATGAACATCTCTTAGAATTTAAATTGGAGGAGGAGCAAGTTAAAGAAACAATGATTGCTTGGGGGAAAATTTTTGGATATGAGATTGATTTGGAAAAATGGCAAAAATTGTGGTCTCAAAATTATAAAATGACAATGTCAACTGCATATAAAGAAAATTTGTATAAGATGTTTTACAAGTGGCACCTACCCTTGCGAGAATGTTTAAAAATAAATTGGATAAATGCTGGAAATGTCATCAGACACCTGGTTCATATTACCATATGTGGTGGACATGTTCAGACGCAAAGAAATATTGGACTAAAATCCGCACATGGTTGGAAAAAAATGATAAAACAATTTATAGACTTTAAACCAGAGATCTTTTTATTGGGAGTCATACTGGAAATATACAATAAAGAATTGAAATATTTGATTGTAAATGTTTTAACAGCGGCTAGAATTGTATTTTCAAAGAACTGGAAAAATGACAACATACCCATGCAGAAGGAAGTTATCAAAAAAAAAAAAAACTATGGACTGTGCTGAAATGAGTAAACTGACATTTGAAATTAGAGAATAAGAAGATAAGCAATTTTATATGATATGGAATTTGTTTTATCAATGGTTGGATAAAAAGGCATGGTAATATAATAGACTAGATAATTTTCTGATAGAAATCTAATAGATTGATATAAAACATAATATAGATATATATAACCACTGGTTGAAAGTATAACATAAATTTTAAGATAAAACTTGGAACATCTCATATAAAACAATGGAATAAATAGTTTAGTCATGGTGATTAATAACTGATAAATATATAAACATATGTTAGTTTGACAATGTGAAGACTGATATAAATTGTGAGCAAATGACTACAAAAGTATAGCACAAAAGATTCATAACTAACTGACACACTCTATGTACATAAAATGGAAGAGGAATTTATGTTTTTGTATGTGTATGTTTGGGTTTATATATAAAAAACTTTATTTTTTAAAAAAAATAATAATAATAAAGTATTGTGGTGGTTGCACTGTCAGCCAGGTGCTGACCTTGATTTGGCATTTTTTTTTTCCAAATATCAAGTCCTTTTCAAGGATTGGGATAGGAAAATGTTGTTATTTGGTGGTATTATCAGAAGTTGTAAACTATTCCAAGCAGAACTGCGTTGGAATTATTGATAGGGATTTTGTCAATTCCAATGGTGTTCAAGTGATGTTTCAGTTGTTTTGGGATTGCACCAAAGGTGCTATTAAAAATGTTATTTTTTCTTTATTTTGCTACGGTCATTTTAAATTCTATTTGCAGATCTTTGTATTTTGTGATTTTCTCCAGTTCTTGCTCTTCTGGTTTGCTGTCTCTGGGTACTGTCCACATAGACTATTTTGTCTTTCTTATCAACAACAGAAATAGAAAAATATAATCACAAATCAATAGGCTAAAAGGTGTCAGTGCATCAGAAAGCTCTGGCTCAAAACTTTTATGATCGTCAAGATACCGCCTTTCACTTGGACAGATAGAGAAGGAAAAGTGAATGTTTCTAAGAAAACTAAGCAACTAAAAGTTTCTAGAAAAAAGAAGTGCTATATAAATGCTAAAATCTCCACAAATGGGGATGTTGTAGGCACTTCATTCAATCAGTAAGAAATTATTTTTAGAATTCTTACAGTCTGATAGACTCAAGTAACTAACAAAAGATGAATTTTAGGAGTATTACTGTACATTGATTCAAGAATAACACACTGCCTAATGCCTTATAACAGCACTCTTTCACTTGTCACAAAACACTTGATATCATAATAAGATTGCAGAGGCTTTACTATTTTAGTTGCTCATATTCAGATAGACAAGACCTGTAATTACCACGAAGAAGCTGCTGACATCCTGTAAGAGGTCAATTAATGAATCAATGTTATTGTGGAGTCATCTCAAGTTCCATAAAAGACATTGGAAAGCATGTATCACTAAAGATCCTGAAAGGTAATTAAATTATCTAAAGAATATTGTTAAAGTTTATCAGAAAAGCAAAAAGCCTTCTGTGTGCTTCATGCTGGAATATATAGCTTGTCTATTAGTTAAGATCACTTTGGAAACATAGAGTTACTCAGACAGGTATTTCCTCTCTCTTATGGACAGGTAATCCTCAACTTATTACGTTGGGATCAGAATTTCCATTGCCAAGCAATTGCACCCAATTTTACAACTTTTTTTTGCCATGGTTGTGAAACTGATCACTGCAGTTGTTAAGTGAGTCGCACAGTTGTTAAGCAAACTTTGTATCCTGTAAACATAACTGGAGGTAATCATAGAGAGGACATTACCTATATTTTTCTGTAACAGAGCCTCTACATATTTATTTAATATTTCAGTAAGTATCTTAGTTTCCTTTTCTCTTTCCTCATGCCTCCAATGTGTTCTTTATATGACAGATGAACATACCTGATCTCTAATTTTTAATGTGATAATATGAGGAATTAAATCAAACAGTAGTGTTCTATTCAACATTGCAATGGTGTGTTTGACTTGTTTAAACAGTATATTTAACTTGATTGTTAGAATGAAAACACTTGGAGTCCCGGTCTGCAGCGCTTTGGGGCAGGTAGGAATCCGCGACTGTACGTGGTTTCTGCCTTTGCTTGCTGCTGGAGTGCTCTGAGCCACCCGGCTTCAGGGCTAGCCACCTCCGTAGAAGGTGGCGAAGATAGGGGGGATCTGGCAGGGTCAAGAGATATTGCACCTCTCTTCTCTAGCTGGCAAAAAACCCTTTTCTGAAGGCAATTGAAGGCGGTCAGAAATGGCCGCCACAAAGAAGCGCTCAGCCAGAAAAGAATTTCAGGAGGAGTTGAGAAGAAGTGAAAGTTTCTTTTGCTGACCGGGACAAAGCAACAACAAAAGTATCCTGGAACCTAAAATTTGCGAAAGATACATTGTTCCTAGAGATCTACAAGTGGCGAATGGAAGTTAAAAAGGAAAGGGTTTTTTTTTCACTCTCCTTCCTAACGTTGACAGTGAATAGAAATCCACAAGAAATCAGAAAAACCCACATTGGCACTAAAAGGTAATTAAATGCTAAAGGGATAACAAGGATTTCTGAATATCTAAAAAAAAAATTCTTTTTTGCTGTAAGTGGGAAGTGAGAGAAAAAGAATTGGAGCAGGATTTGGAAGTAAGGAGGAGATTGCCTAGAATCTTAAAGAATTACTAAATACTAACAAGACTTCTAAAAAATACATTTTAACTGGAACTTTGCAACTAAACAGTAACCCGAGAAAGTGAAAAAAGAAGAAAGTGCTAAAAGAAACAGCTTATTTGGACTGCTTGGTGATTTTGGGACTTTTGGAAATTATCTTTGACTAAAAATATGGGTGGTTGTTTTGGAAAAACATTTTCTTTCTACAATGGCATCACTTGTGGATGAAATGAAAATTGAATACAAAAAATATAAAGAAGAAGAACAAGAAAGAAAGACTCTCTTGGCACTCTTTTTCAATTCTTAGAAATGGCGATTTGCACCTATGAGAAACTGACTGCGCAACAAGATGATTGAGATAAAGAAGAAGCCATCTTTGATGAACAAGTAACTTTATTTGGGGAAGAAAGGGAGAAAGAGGAAAAGAAAAAGGGGAGTTTAAGATTTGAAAAAAACAACCAAAAAAGAGAAAAATAAGGTGAAAAGTGGATATAATGTTAGAAAACAACAGAAAGGGGGAAAGCAGAAGAAGAAAAGGGGGTGGAGAGACAAGGGGATAAAAAGGGCAGGGAGAAGCAAGGGAGGAGGTGCTCCCCAACTCAATGGTGGGGAGCAAGATGTAAAGAAACAAGATTTATTTAGAGATAATGGGTAAATTTAATTGAAAAAGGGATTCTGCAAAGGTACATAAGATTGTATTGTTATATTTGTATTTAGAAATAATGTTGGAAAATTGGAAACAACATGTGATCAAAAAATGGGATAAAATATTTAGTGTAACTTAGTGAAATGTTTGTGAATAAAAGGAAGGTAATGAAATAAATGAGAGAATTAAAGTAGGAGGAAATGACAACATTTTAATGATACAATGATTTAAAATATAAGTGATGTGATGTGGGGGGGGAATAATTATGAAAAGTATAAGCGTTCCCATAAAAGTATGATAATCAATTGAAAAGTAATGTGTAAAATGTTTAAGATTTAAATGCATATTAATATTAATGATTAGATTTGAATTGGCATGGATAGTTGTTTTAATTATATTGTATACTTATATATATTTTTTTCTTTTTATAAAATATAATGTGTCATTTTAGAATGTACTAAACAGAATCCCAATGGAAGTCATGTATTTTATTAAGTGTTATAAAATTTAGGGGAAAGAGTTAAAGGCGTCACACTCCAATCAGTGTACAGAAGAAATTTTGTTTAAAGAGAAAAGACAAATAGATAGCTGGATACAGAACAGACAAAGAATAATAAGTATTATTATCTGAACTGAGATGAGATAAATAAAATAAAACTAAGAAAGTTAAAAGAGGTGAGAAGCTATATAGAAAATGGAAAATGGTAATAAGATATGGAATGGTATATAAAATAAACATGAATTTGAATTTGTGTCTGTATGAAGAGATGTAACCCGGGATCAAGCAGCTTTCAGAAAAAATGTTTTATGTTTTATGTTTTGTTTGTTTGTGTATTGTCCTTGAAAAATCAATAAAATTTGTTTTTTTTTTTTTTTTTAAAAAAAGAATGAAAACACTTAAAGCACATTTTAAAATTTAAAATTATTGGATAAGATTTGCTGAAGGAAAAAATCTATACAATTTATATAGAAATCTTCTCCCACTGCCCTTTTAGAATTTTCTAAGATTGACCAGACATGTATGAATAGCAATGATATGGTTTAATGCTTTTTCAAAGAGATTTGTGGCATCATTATTTGACAAAGACTCTTGAAAAAACAATCATACTTGTCAACTGTCACAGACTATCCAGAAAGTCATAGATAGGTGGAAAGGATGATTCCAGCCTTAAATAAATCCAATAAAGCTTGCTATTCTCTCCTATTTGGAGGGAACAAATAGACAATACTGAGCATAATAGAGAAACATCTGAGTAGATGCATGAGAATGAAATCATCCCAAGGGAATCTCCCTTTTTTAAAAAAAACTTGAGGAAATATTCAGACAATGTGGGAAAGGCTAACAAAATTATTGGCCACAAAGCCCAAGATGGAGCCATGTATTCTTTTTTTTTTTTGAAAAGAATTTTATTAATTTTCCACAAACAAACAAGACAAACAAAACAGTAAAACATCAACTCTCATATGTACATCCAGTGTGTCGGTTGGTTCATCAGTTTTG
>BHEV01039336.1:0-10988 GCA_004319985.1 Emydocephalus ijimae | reverse complement strand
GATAGATAGATAGATAGATAGATAATGGGTAGATGGATGGAGGATAGATATGATAGAGAGAGAGAGAGAGAGAGAGAGAGAGAGAGAGAGATAATGGATGGATGGATAGATAGATTAGATGGATGGATGGATATGATAGATGGATAGATTTGATAGATATAAATATATGATACAGTAGATAGATAGATAGATAGATAGATAGATAGATAGATAGATAGATAGATAGATATGCCTTTGCAGAATGAATTACAACTGTAATCAGCTGCATACTATAACACTCTAAGTTGACTTTTTACAGAGTAAATAGATGCATTCCTCTCAGGCTTAAGAAGATTGCTGAGAAGAAAGTTCTCCATATTTACTTTCTGTCTCAAAATAGTTGACCAGGGAAGACAAAGTCTAGTTATTTACACACTTTAGTTTAATTGCTTGTGGCCGCCTGCATCTCAACCAGTCTTAATAAGATGGCATCAGGATGACTTAATTGATGGGATCTAGATCTAACATGAGATTTTTAGCAAGCATGACTGGGGCCTCCATTCAGAAGCTAAGTGGAGAAGCCAAATGTCCATGGAAGTTGTATGGGATAGGGTCAATATGCGTGATCAACTCCTTCTCCTCCGAAGCCCTCTTAACATTCTTCAACAGAGCTTAATTTTTCTCTCAGGTTCACAGCCATATGAGTCCTCAGTATTCAGGTTTAGAAGTGCTAACTGATAATATTCCAGTGGCCACCATCACCATAATACCACTATTAGTGTTACTGTACATCTTTACCATTTTAAACTCTTAATCAAATGTTCTCTAAGTAGACTTTCTTTGGCTGAGAGCTTCTCCCAAGGTCAGCCATTGGTCTTTCCCTGCCTCCCCAATTCTTCATCCTTCTTCCTCCCTGGCCAAGTGGTCTCTAGGGATGAAGAGAGGCCAGGTCAGTCTTGCCAGAGTCCTTCTGAAATTAGCTTAGGAGGGCATGAAGTTTCGCCAAACGATGCATGTGGCCTGGACCACAGGTTCTTTGCGTCATAAACACTACATTTTCCTGGAACTGCTCTGGATATTTGCAATTTTTAAAAGTTAATGGAGATGAGCCAGACGGAATACCAGTAACAATGGTTCTTTCTGAGAACTCTGGAAGATGATCAAATTATCCTCACATTCTCCTTGCATTTCCCAGGGATAAAATAAAGCTTTGTAATTTGCCCAGAGAATCCCAGGTAAAGAACACAAAAAGCAAATAAATAGGAGATTAGTTTAGGCCTCAATCTTGGTTCAGTTTTTAGCTTAATTCTCCTGATATGAAATGAAGGATGAAATTTATAAAATATATCATCTTATCCACAGGAATGTTTTGCACCATTTATAATTCATGGGATAAATATTACCCACATATATTTCAGAAAGTGTGTATATTTTTGGGAAATAACAAAGGCTGCTTATAAGTAACTATTATTATAAGTAATTTATAAAAATCCCAAGTTTGCTCCCAAATTAAAAGCACAACAATGTGATAAAATTAATCACTTTTAAAGTTAATATATCATTGGAACAATTGCAAGTAGGGGGGAAAAACAACCAGCTTACTTTAAGTACACTTGGCCAAAATATAGAGAAAAATACTTTTTTTTTCAAATAATCCTTCTAAGAATATAAAGAATATGTTCCCCCCTCAAAAAGTCTGCTTCTGGACATTTATGATCTTACTTATCTCATTTTTGCTAACTTTTAATATTTAAAATTTTGTGTTTTTTCTTCTATGATAGTGTAAGCTTTCAGGTGTTGCCTAACAATGACATGGGAGGCATATCAATTTCATAAATACATAAATAAATACTGTAAATAAATAAACAAATATTCTCTTGGCCCTTTTGAGAGTCAAAGTTTGAAAAGGACTTCCATTTCCATTCTCACAGCCACCGTGACTTGTCTTTCAAATCCTCTAGAGCAGGGGCCTCCAACCTTGGCAACTTTAAAACTTGTGGACTTCAACTCTCAGAATTCCTCAGCCAACAAAGCTTTGGAGAACCATCAAGTGTCTTTTCTTCTGCACCAAAATTGGTAGAAGAAGTTCTCCTGTTCTCTCTGACACTCACTGCTTCTGATGTCCTTCTCTCCTTTATGGATTCCATCAGTCCGTAGCTTAATATTTACCCCATTATCTTCTGACTGGTACCTCAAGTTTCTGCCTTCTTTCCCTCGAATGCTGCTTCCAACCCTTCTTTCATCTGCCATCTTTACCCAGCAGGATGGGGACAGTGCAGTAGTGCAGTGGTCGCCAACTGGTGGGCCAGGGACCACTGGTAGTCCACGAGAAAATTTTGAACCACAGAGAAATGTCCCCCCCCAAAGGCTGCGTGGGAACACAAGACTGTGCCACCCACATGATCCACCCACCCGCTGGCCCCCACCCTTTGGCTGAGCACAAACCTTGAGTAGAGCCACGCAAGCTGAAACTGGAAGGTAAAACCAATGGCAGGGAGGAAAATCTGTCCCGGAATGGCTTGCTGACATTGTTGGGAAAGTCGGTCCCATATTCCAGAGCTGCCGTAGTCACAAGACTGGCCCTTTGGTTATCCCGGAGCAGCTCCTCCAGTCCATGGCAGGCCGGTGCACCCGGGTGGAGGAGCAGTTGCTCCAGGATAACCAAAGGTCCAATCTTGTGACTATTGCAGCTCTGGAATATGGGACTGACTTTCCCATCAACCTCAGCAAGCCACCGTCCATCAAAATTCATATTAGTGGTCCGCAGGATTTAAAATTATGACTTGGATGGTCCCTGAGGTCCAAAAGGTTGGCGACCCCTGCAGTGGTGGGATGCTGCTGGTTTGGACAGGTTCAGGTGAACCGGTAGTTCTGACAATCAGCTGGCCCCGCCCATCCACCCTGTGTTGTCCTTTATTTCTAGCTCATCTCAATTGTGCGGCACGGCTCATTTCCCCATCGCCCCCGCCTCGCGGTTCAACTTACTGTTGCTGACTTGGAAGGTAAGCAGCTGAGCTTCTAAACTCTCCATTTGCAGGACTGTGTGCAAGTGCCTTAGGCGTGCACGCCCATGAAGCACGCATGCGTGCTCAAAGCACGCGCTCACCGAACTGTTTGTTAAATTGGTTGCAGCCCACCACCAGGACAGTGGATGCATGACAACTGGGGTTGGGGATTTTAAAACAGTCGATCCCTGAGGAAAATGGAAACTGAGCCGCCCTTCCTTTAGCTAGAATATCATACCCACAGAGGTCACGATGGTTGGCAGACAGAAACCAGGATACTTCACTACATGTATCTGCTTGAAGTGTTTGCATCCCTGATAACATTGCCCTGGTTATTATACTTGCATCCAATGCTCTTTTCTTTCCTTTATTTCCAGTTGCATCCTAATCTATCCAAGCAGAGCTTCTAAATGTAGCTGAGACTATCATCCTGTGGGGAAAAATCTCATTCCCAGTCAGATCTGAGAAATTCAGGATGCTAATTTTGAGCCACAGAGCTGTTATTAAATCTCAGAATCACCATGCTTGCTGCGGTTTAACTTCTAACACACAGGCAATTAGCAGAGGAGGAGAGCCTATATTTTATATAAGGAGAAGATTTTTTTCCCCTCATAGCATCAGTTCACAAGGCAGCTGGAGGAATGCTTGTGAAATTTAGTCAAATGTACCAGAAGCCCATAGCTGCTGAAACCTTTCCAGCCCCTTGAATGGGTTTTAGATTAAATAGATCACACACAGATGTCTACACCGCAGAATATTGAGAGAACAGCAAAGATCCATACAGCGTCATTACTATTTAGTAAGTTTGTCACACCAAAAGCTCCTATTTTGCAAAGTTCCTGCAAAGAATGAGATGCAAAATCACTTGGAATAAAAGTGTTCAAATAAAAAGGGGTAATCTTGTTTGACGTTTGTTATAGAACCTCTATACACAGATCATGTTTAACCTATCCTGCATGGTTTAGTGTGGCAGCATGCACTGAAGTCTTACTGTAAGCATTATTTTTCAGAAGATCGCGAACAATGTAAAATTTGACACTAGGAACGAGGAACCTAACAGTGCACACTCAGCAATTGCAAACTGTCATGTTAAACAGGAGGAACTGTGGATAATTCTGAATGGCACACATCAAGGGTTATTCACAGGATGCCAAACAACATTCAGCCTTGGTGTCAGCTAAATCAATTGTTTCCTATCGGAGTCAAAGACTGAAATCCCACATTGTTGTCAAGCTATTGCTAGCTGAGCAAATTGCTTTGCTTGCAAACAGGGGCATCCATCAGAAGGAGGGAGAATCGTATATTCAAGATGGTCAGATTGAAACCCTGCCCCCCCCTTTTTTTTTACATGTGGCATACTCATGATGCTTATCAAAAGGAGGCAGGACTTTGTGATGACCCAAAGGGGCGTGGCACAAAGACAACACAGTCAGATAATCAGTAGGAGTCCCTTTATTAGCTCCAACGTTGCCCCCAATGTCCTGGTTACCTTCTGGCTGGAGAAAAACTCTCCCAGGAACAGCCTTTGGCTGCAGAGAATCAAGTCCAAAATGTGGTCAACAAAAACTGTAACTATAAGTCCAATCAAGGCAAGTTGAAGTAATTAGTCTGGCAGGGCAGGAGAAGGAATTCCAGACGTGAAGGCACGGCAATAACTCAACACGGTTGGGAAGACACCAGGAACACAGAGAATCAAAATCAACACAAGATAAACTCACATTTGTTCCCAGCAACTGGCGCATTCAGCATGCAGTTCTTTTAAACTCTCTTCCCAGCTGTGGCTAATGAAGGGAATCAGGGCCCTTTCCTCCCCCATAAGCCACACAACCCACGTTGCTCTCTTCTCCGTTCCTCCCTAGGATGAAGAGTGGGTGGGCCTGGGTCTTCCTCTGAACTCCCTCTCCCTTGTTCTACCTTTTCCCTGCTCTGCCCAGTTGGACTTTGCCCTTCCCCAGTTTCTTCCACAGCCAAGGGAGCCACACTCCCACTCCCTGTCAGCTGTTCGTCTTCCTCCTCGGATTCATACTCCAACAGGGGCATGGCAACTTTGGTCATATGGTCCCAACTGCCATCTTGATTTTTTTTGGACACCCCTCATGGACATCCTTGCCTGCAAAGGCTCAGATTATTAACAAAATACTCCACAGTTCCTCGGTTATTTCTAGAGGAGCTGCTTATGTGGGTTTACATGTCCAGAATAACAAAAGAGTGACAGAAAGCCATACTTGCCACAAGCCTTCTGAAATTCCCTTGTGGCTTTGCCCTTCACAAGCAGGAACCTGTATGTAATGTGATTATGTGGCCACATAATTGTAGATTATTTGCAAATTGCTACACAATTAGGCTGTAAGGCTCTCTAAGGATTCACTGCCATGAAACACGGGTCAGGACCCATTTGAATGAGAAAAGCACACTGCCAAAGCAGTGAGGGCTTCGCACTGGCACACCCTTTTCCATCGGCTGGTGAGATGGTCTTGCATTCTCCTGTGCCCAAGGAAATGCTTACACATATCTTTTCCCATGCTGGGAGGATATGGAAGTACAGAGGACGCTGAGAATTATAACATTGCTATGGCAAAAGGACTACTAAGCTCCGAAATGCAGCTTGTCTCACCCTAACTCAATCTATCTATCCGAATAGAGCTGGAAGCAGTGGTGGTATTCTACCGGTTCAGCCTGGTTCTGCTGGGCTGGTAGCGCCGATAAGCAGTGGAGACCGAACCAATTCTCTCCACTGCTCTGCTGTTGGGCCCGCCCGCCCAGGCTCCCATACTCACAGCAGAGGGCCGTGCGGCAGCTGCTGAAGCGTCAAGGAGAGTGCAGGCTTGCAGGAGGTGAGTTGAAATGCCTCTGCGCCTGCACAAAATGCCTGTTTGGTGCGTGCGTGCATGCAAAGTACGCCTACCAAGCCACGCCCACCGAACCAGTGGTAAAAATCTTTGAATCCCAGCCCTGGTTGGAAGGGACCTTGGGGGTCCAACCCCCTGCTCAAGCAGGAGATCTTAGAACAACCTGGTGGGCCACACCCACCCCAGCTCCACGAATGGGAAACATGTGACAAAATGTCATGTGACAGCAACACAACGCGTTTGACACCTGTACCTATACCATTTCAGACAAGTGGCTGTCCAATCTCTTCTTAAAGACCTCCAGTGATGAAGCACCAACAACCTCTGAAGGTAATCTCTTCCACTGGTTAATTGTTCTCACTGTTAGGAAATTCCCCCTAAATTCCAGGTTGCTTCTTTCCTTGATGAAGTTTCCATCCATTGCTTCTTATCCTGCCTATGGGTGCTTTGGAAAATAAATTGACCTCCTCCTCTTTGTGGCCATCTCTCAAATACTGGAAGACTGCTATCATGTCCTCCCCCCCAGTCCTTCATTTCTCTAGATTAGCAAAACCAAATTCCTGCAACCATTCTTCATATGTTTTAATCATCTTAGTTGCATTTTCTCCAGAGCCTCAACATCTATTTTTTTTGTAATGTGGTGACCAAAACCAGATGCAGTATTCCAGCTGTGGCCTTCCGAAAGATTTATAAAGTGGTACTAATACAAGTTCCTGTGAGGATAAATGTCAGGAGACCAGATGAAGGTAGTCAGTGGAATTTAGAAATAAAAGGAGACTAGTATAGTTCTATTTCAAGCTGTTTATCTCTCATCAGGCAGCCATACCCTTCTGGGAATTGAACCCAGGCTACTTTATCCCATAATTGGGTAGACCAGGTTGTCCTGATAAAAAAAATCTTTTCCCTGGTGTAGCTGACAAATGAGGAGAGCCCATGGTTTAGAGGTTAAAACATCTACCTAATATGCAAGCTTTGCAAGTAGGGACTCAATGGCTCAGGGGCTAAAATGCTGAGCTTGTCGATCAAAAAGTTCAGCAGTTCAGCGATTCGAATCCCATCACTTATCCCAGCTTCTGCCAACCTAGCAGTTTGAAAGCATGTAAAAAATGCAAGTAGAAAAATAGGGACCACTTTATTGGGAAGGTAAGAGCGTTCTGTGTGCCTTCGGCGTTTAGTCATGCTGGCCACATGACTATGGAGACGTCTTCAGACAGCGCTGGCTCTTTGGCTTTGTACCAGAGATGAGCACCACCCCCTAGAGCCAGAAACGACTAGCACGTATGTACGAGGAGAACCTTTATCTTAAAATGCAAGTAGCCCAGGTTCAAATCCCAGAAGGGTATGACTAGCTGATGAGAGCTAAATAGCTTGAAATAGATCTATACTAGTTCTCCCTTTATTTCTTTGTCAGCAAAACATAAATTCAACACAAAAATAGTTTGTTGCGAAAGCGACTGCCTGTGAGGAAAGTCATATAAGTACTGATTTCCATCATCTTTTAATGCCAACAGTGATGGATTGAGATTGGAGTTGCTCTGCATTTTTATTATCTACATTACTGATTATGTTGTAAAAATACCTTGGTTCACCCTAGAGTTAAGTGCGCTATCTGAGCAATACTGCACCGATTGTAAGCTCATTTTTCACACACGTGCGCGCGCACACACACACACACACACACACAGAGTAATACACGAAAAAACTGGTTGTGTATTCAAGGAAAGACATCAATCATGTCATCTTTTTAGAAGAAGATCCACAGAGACAGTTCTGCAGCTTTAGCCAGGGCTGGGCTGCTGGGGGTTCTCAGGGGTTCAGGAGAGCCCCTAGATAAGATTCTGTGCAGTTTGGAGAACCCCTTAATCCCACTCCTGACAGGCCCCGCCCACCCCTTCCCCTCCCCTCCCAGGAGCCCCCATGGGGCCCGTTTTGGATGCAGATAAGTGCAGGTGTGCATGGAGGCTCAGGGAGGGTGAAAAACGGGCCTCCCGGAAGTTTGTGAAGGTTGGAAATGGGCCCGTTTCCAGCTTCCAGAGAGCCTCCGAAGCCCAGGGAGGCCGTTTTCGCTCTCCCGGAGGCTCAAGGAAAGCCTCGGAGCCCAGTGAGGGAAAAAATGCTGCCCCTGCCATGGTGCAGGAGGCCAACTAGGCCACGCCCATCCAGCAACCAGGCAGAGATCTAAAATTTTTGAAGCCGATCCCTGGCTTTAGCCCTTGGAAATGTCTGCTCGCCCCCATATTCTTCACTCTCAGTCTCACCAAGGTTTTGACACAATAGTTAGGAAGGGATAACAAAAGCTTTGGGCAAATTTTTACATTGCAGGGAGGACCCAAAATCAGGGGAAATGCAAGAGAATAAAGTGTATTGTTCATATTAAGACAGATGTGTCCAAACAGATTTGCGGACTTCAACTCTCAGGTTGAAATCTGGGAGTTGAAGTCCACAAGCCTTGAAATTATCAAGGTTGGACACCCCTGTTTTAAGTAAACATCCCCTAGACCCCACTTCTAGAATCCTGAAGCTTGGAAGAGTTCCTACATTAAGATTCAGTGCAAACAAGAGGTGCGTCTTTTCTACTTTGAGAAATAATTTTAAATCAGCTTTGTTTCAAAGGACTTCAACCATTTCAAAATGCATGCCTCAACAAAAGTTTGAAATCTGCCCCAAGAAAATATATCAGTGGCCACTCTTATACATATGGTTTTGATTGTTGAATCCTCTCTATTACAAATTGGGTTTTTTTTAAATTATTTTTAACTTTTTAAAGTAGTGTTACTGCCGTTTTAATTGTACATATATGGATCAAATAAATAAAAATATTCCTCCAGAACAGAGGAGAGCAATAAGCAAAACAGTACAAGAGTCCACTCAAATCATGCCAAAGCAGCCAAAACAGGCCCCTCAAATCATGAGTCCAATCAGAAACATCTAGAACAAAGATGTTAAGTTCTGCGCATGGGCGCAAGGAGCGGAGACAAGACGATGAACAGTGAACTTCAACTCTTTATTTAACATTGTGGAACAGAGCAAAAACTACGGCAGCAACAGCCCTTTATATAGACAAGTCGCTAGCTCCCTTAACCAATGAAAGAGGCCCGCTAATAGCCAATCAGATTCTCCTGAACAGACCAATCCGATGTCGCTATTATCGGCCAATCAGAAGTGCAGGGCTAGAACCCTGCACTTTTCTAAAGGTTTTAATAATCTTTATTTAAGCACTTTTATTAATTCATAACACCCCTTCCCCCCGGGTTCCGTTTAAGGGGTGCGGTGACGTAATCTCTGAGGTAGGAAGGTTGTTTAGACTGTCTATTAGATTTAAGCTGTCCCCCCGGTTCTTGTCTATAATCTTGTTTTGGCGGGACGTTTTCTAGCAAGTCGGGTGCCCGCGGTTCTTCATTGCAAAACTCGGTGCCCCTATTGTCCTGGTTGTCCTCTAGCCTTTGTGGGCTTGCCTCTGACGAGGTGTCCCTTTGAGGCAAGCTTACCCCCATCTCTGATCCTTCTTCATGCGTTATGCCCGAATGCTGACTTCTTCCGTTCGTGCTTTCTGCCATTTCGAATTCGGTTTCTTCGGCATCCCCTCCCCCCTCAGTTTGGGAGTTACCGGAGTCGCAGAAGCCAAGTTGTAGCCTCGAACGCAGCTGATCAATATGGCGCTTCCATATTCTTCCGTTGCGGCTTTTTACTCGGTACGACCTGGGTCCAGTGACTTGGATTACAGTTGCTTCGACCCACAAAGGATCGCCCGAAAAGTTTCTAGCAAAAACTAAGTCGCCTATCTTGAATTCACGGCATTTCCCGCTAGATCCGTGGGGTTTTTCTGGTTCGTACGATGGGTGTAGTCGGTTGAGGTGGGAGTGGAGTTTGCGTCCCATTAATAATTCAGCTGGAGTCTTATTGGTGGCACTGTGCGGAGTGATGTGTTGAAGAAAGAGTATCCTGTTTATCTTTTCTTCGATATCCCCATAGTCCATTTTATGTAGGGTCTTTTTGATGAACTGTACCATGCGCTCGGCTCTTCCATTAGCCGCAGGATGCACTGGCGAAGTTAGCGCGTGGCAAATACCATGGTCCGCCAAATACTGTTCAAAAGGAAGCGCGGTAAACTGGGGCCCGTTGTCAGATACCAGAACATCTGGTAGTCCATGTGTCGTGAATAATCTGTTCAACTTCCGGATGACGGATTCGGTTGTGGTACTTTTCATTTCGTGGATCTCAAGCCAGTTTGAGTAGGCATCCACCGTTAATAGGAATGTGTGTCCCTTAGTAGGTCCCGCAAAGTCAATATGAATACGGGACCATGGTCCCCGGGGTGTTTCCCACTCCGTCGGTGTTGCTTTCGGTGGGGCATTGCTAACTTCCTGGCATTTGTAACAAGTCTTTACCCAGGCCTCAATCTGCTTGTCGATACCCAGCCACCACGCATAGCTTCATGCGAGCGCCTTCATGTGCACAATGCTGGGGTGGCCCTCATGCAAAGTCTTCAACACCGCTCGTTGTAACCGCTCTGGGACGACGATTCTATCCCCTCAAACGATGCAGCCCTTTTGGGAAAACAGTTCTGTCTGCCGATACTTGAAAGGAATGAAGTTGTCAGGGATTTGATCCAATGGCAATCCTCGCTCGACCCAGCTAAGAACTCGCGCCAAAATAGGATCGCGTTTGGTTTCAATCGCGATATCTCGAGCTGTCAGCGGTGGTTATTGAAGTGTCTCAATCTGGAGCGTTCTGACAGTTGGAGCTGGGTCGTCAACAGTTTCTGGAAGTGGTGTATGGCTTAGTGCGTCAGCGTGGGGGATGGCTTTCCCCGGGCGGTGTTGCAGCTTATAATTATATGCAGCCAAGAATTCTGACCAGCGAGTCATTCTGGGAGATAATATATAAGGGGTTGGCTTGTCCCCCGCTATAATCCCCAGCAAAGGTTTGTGGTCGGTAACTATAGTAACAACTCGCCCATAAATATATTCATGAAATCGTTTAACAGCAGATACAACAGCAAGAGCCTCTTTATCGATTTGACTATAGTTACGTTCAGCTTTAGATTGCATTTTTGAAAAGTAGGCAACAGGGACTTCACTACCATTTGGTAACACATGGCTCAAAATGGCACCCACTCCGAATGGTGATGTATCACATGTAATTGTTAAAGGCA
>BHEV01039335.1:0-14085 GCA_004319985.1 Emydocephalus ijimae | reverse complement strand
TAAGCATGGTTAACCTTCCCAAGGTGCAAGGGCCGTTGGTGGCATTTGCAGGAAGGTATGAGTAGGCTTTTAAGCCACAAAAGAAAAAACACCCTGGTGGGAGCTTCAGGTAACTATAATGAGAATGATATGGTCTCTGTGTAGTTGCATTTTAGTTCTGTGTTGCTAAGGCTGGTGCATTCTGTGACCCTAGGTATGCTGTACCCAGTGACATTAAAGCATCTCTCAGAGATGACATTAAAGCATTGTGTAGGGTGTATGTGGTGTGGTCTTTGTTTTTTGTAGAGTGGCCCCAACTAAAAATGCTTTTGTAGGAGCCAGGAAGGTTTCTAAATGTGGTGTAGTTAATGATGTTATGTGGTCTAGTTGGCAACTAGACCACATAACATCATTAGGCATGTGGTTAAGATGTCATTAGGCATGTGGTTAAGATGTTCTTGACTGATTTCCCTCCTGCTAAGCAAAAGTTAGTGGTGTTGAATATTTCCCTTGCTAAATATTCCCATACGTTTCCTTTCTCTGGGATAAGCTTTGGTTCCAGGAATGCAGTTGCTTGTGTTACAAGTGTTACAATTGTTACAGATAATAATACATAGTATATATTGCATTTCATGTTTCCCATTGCTAGATTCCTTCCCCCCCCCTCTTTTTTTTGTACAATGTAAAAAAAGGGTAACNATATAGTTTATTCCACTTAGAGTTTTATAGCATAGTCAAAATAACAGTCCATTAGTCATGTATCGTTTTAGTCAGTCCATTCAAGGATATTCAATTAGCAAAGTCCGTGTAGAATATCCAATGTCAGTTCACTTACAAATAAATCAGTCCTCTCACAGTTGATAAATCAACAGTCCTTTCTCTCTCTCCCGTTCCAGTAAGGGGAAAAACGCAGTCTTCAATCCATGCAGTAATTAGGGATCATCAAGCCAGAGAGAGCAAGCTACTGTGCCTTGCTTCTTTTATGATGCTTTTACAGCCACTCCCTTAATTACATTCTTACAGTTAAAGTTACAGACACTTTAACTAACAAACCATGATAACATATTTATTATTTTACCTAAACCAGTTAGGGTAAACAATGTTATCCCTAACAACAATGTAAAAAAAATGGTCAAGTCTCAAAAATTACTAAAGGTCAAGTCTCAAAAATTACTAAAAGGTATGGCTAAAGTCTCTTCCTTGTTAAAAAAAAGGGGAAAAGAAGGAAAAAAATGGAGAAGGTGAGAGAAAAATTAAAAAAAATAAAAATAGAATTTTATAACTCAGCACCTGGGAGTCCAGTTTTGTGTAATTCAGTGTTTGCACTTGGTTCCTCACAGTTGTGTGGTTCAGTGGTGTTGAAGAATGCTGCAAGCGTCCATTGATCTGTGTCCAGATTTTTCTTGAGTTTGATGGGTGGGATTGATTGTGGTGGAGTTTGGCTATGGTCTATGACTGCTGGCTTTGCATGTGTCCAATGTAGCCAAGAATCTCGTTCTGCAACCTTTATGGTGGTGTGTGTAGTCAGTAAAACTTGGTAGGGTCCTTTCCACCTGGGTTGTAGAGGTGAGGTTCTGGTGAAGAACTTGATCCACACCCAATCTCCTGGCTCATATGGATGCAGGGATTCTTCCAGGGGTAAGGTCTGTGCCAGCGCACTCTGGGTCCAGAGGGTCTGGAGTCTCTTTTGCAGGGCTGTAAGATAAGAAGAGAGAACCCTACCTCCCCCCCCATCTAAGCAAAGGGAATGAGGATCTAGGCCTTGTAGGGTATTGGGGGGGGTGTGGCCAATGTGACTCGCGCGCGTATTAGACTCCTTGGTCCGTGTTTCACTTGGATAGTAACAGGTGTTGCTCCTTTAAGTAGTCCCACTTCTGATGCATCCCAGCCCCATAAGGAGGGTGGCAGGCTTTTAAAATCTTCATGAAGCCCTGTGTTGCTGGTTATCAGCATGATTGTCTTGTGTGTGCCTTTTCCTGGGATCTCCAATTGCAGCCCCTGTTTGCCACGTGTTATGGTAGCTCCCATTTTACATAGGAGATCACTTCCTTGTAGGGATAGTGGGGACTGGGGGCAAATAGTGAAGGAATGGTCTAATGTGAAAGGTCCTAGTTCTACTGTTATGTTGTGGGTAAATTCTACAGGGATTATTCCCCCCCCCACTCCCATTATGCTATCCTGAACCCCTCAGCCCCTGAAGCTTTATATGGTGGTTCAGTAATTAATGAGGAGGTGGCTCCAATGTCAACTAAGCAATTGTATTTTTTTCCCCTTGCTATAAGAATGGTGACAATGGGTTCCCCTTCAGGGCTGTGTTTTTTAGGGGAATAGCCAGCCCGTTAAAGGTAGCCATGAATTCAGTGTTTTCATTCTCATGTTCTAGTCAGGAAAGGGGCAGGTCATTTCCCCTTCTTTGCTCCCATTGAGGTCCATTGTTATGATTTATTTGAGGAAAAGGAGCACTGGGTGATGCATGATGATTAAAGCTTTGTTGTTCAGTGTAATGGACTGGATTATTGCCTGACTTCATGTTTCTAGGTGGTGGGTGATACCGGTTGCGGGAAAGGTGTTGCCTACATTGCCTGCTGAAATGCCCTTCCTGTCCGCACCTAGAGCAATGCTGGCATTTGCCTTGCGACCATCCTGCTTTATCACAATGCCAGCATTTCCTTGAATTATAGGGGGTTTTACCTGGTGTTTGTCTGGCATCATGTTGCATTACAGCAAACATTTTTAAGTCCTCATGTCTTTCTATCCTCCTCTTCCTATCTTTCTCCTCCTCTTTCAGTTTGTCTCTTTGATCATAGACAAAGTTAGCGATCCTGCGCAACTCTGCTATTTCTAGGGTTGGCCAGTTAGAGACGAAGCAGTGGAAATGCTCTTTAATTTCAATGGTGGACTGGTCCATGAAGGCTGAAGCTAAAATCCTTTGGTCCTTTAGGCAGCTAAGGTCTAGATGGGCATATGCAATAGCTGCTTCTGACAGGTGGACCCAAAAGGCATCAGGGTTTCCTTTTCTCTTTGTGTTGTTTTTTTGAAATTCTGACCAGTTTAAAGGCTTTTTACCTATTTCTTCTAAAGCTTCTAGTAACTTATTTTTTGCTCTTGTGTATTCATCCCAGTGATTGGTATCACTGTAGTCCCAGTCAGGGCGATGTACTGGCCATGCGATATGGGCTGGGGCTGCCTGTCCAGAGATAGTTGGTAGTTTAGCTATTTGGTCTGTTTTTTCAAATGATTTTAATAATTCATCTTTAGTTAGAAAGACTTGTAGCAGCTGGGTCATGTCACCCCAGGATGGATTATGGCTGTCTATAATAGATTTCAGGGTTTGAATTACTGTTTGAGGATCAGCCCTGAAAGCTGGGGTATCCTTTTTCAAGATGACCAAGTCAGAGGCAGAGAAGGGAGTGTGGGTTAAAACGTATTCTAATTGTCCCTTATTTCTGCCTGGTACTGGTTTGCTTAAAAGGGGAGCCATAATCCGTGCCTCAGTCTTTCCTTCCAGGGAATGGGTTTCAGGTTTTTCCTGATCTTTTCCCTCGGTCAGGTCTTTGGTCTTAGCCATTTCAGCCCAGCAGTACCAATAGGGTATTTGGCTGGGTTCTAAGTGATTTCAGGGTTTTATCATCTAAAGTACCGCTATCAGGCCAAATTTGTCTACCCGTGTCATTTCGCAATAAAGCCCACTTTTTGCAAATTCTTTTTGCTTCTTTTTTATGCATTCCAGTCAGGACAGGCACTTGCCTTTCATCTCAAGCCTCCAGTAATTTATCCAAGGGGGTCTCTTCCATTGCCCTCGAGCTACAACTTCTCATATTCCCTGCCTGATGTGGGGATTACTTTTGTTTAGCTGGGCTACAGCCATCAGTTTTCAGGCAAAAAAAGTCTGGAAAGGACTCCAATTTCCCTACACATGGAGTATGGGCCCCTTTCTTTTAGGGAAACTCAGCCGTCAGTTTTAAGACCCCCCCCATAAAAAACGAGGGTCTCGGAGGACCATCTGCCCCCTAGCAGCTCCAGTACGGACCCCTCCCTACACTCAGCCATCAGTTTTCAGATTTCCCTTAAAGGTGGGGATCTGGAAGGACCTTTCCTGCTTTTGAGACAAACTATTTCCAATTTTGTTTGCCAGCAGCCGGTACGGGCCCCTTCTAAATGCACAGGGCTTTGTTTGTGGGATGCACCAGGACTATTTTTCCCCTGCTTGTTATTTATTTCCTGACACCAGTTCCTTTGGCAGCCTGCTCGGTTTTTCTTACGTCCTTCAGAAGGACTCACACTCCGTGATCACCCCTTGCGTTCCCAAATCCAGCTGGTCACGGCTCATGTTTGAGCTAGCAGCTGGCTAGGGTGCGGCTGGCAATCACGGAGGAGGTGAGGTCCTGCTGTTTCTGTTAAGTTCTGCGCATGGGCTCAAGGAACAGAGACGAGACGGTGAACAGTGAACTTCAACTCTTTATTAATCATTCTCCTGAACGGACCAATCCGATATCGCTATTATCGGCCAATCAGAAGTGCAGGATTAGAACCCTGCTATTTTCTAAAGGTTTGATAAAACTTTATTTAAGCGTTTTATTAGTTCATAACACCCCTTCCCCCCGGGTTCCGTTTAGGGGGTGCAGTGACGTAATCTCTGAGGTATGAAGGTTGTTTTGACTGTCTATTGGATTTACGCTGTCCCACCGGTTCTTGTCTGTAACCCTGTTTTGGCGGGAGGTTTTCAGGCAAGTCGGGTGCCGGTAGATCCTCATTGGATGACTCAGTGCCACTAATGTTCTCGTTGTTGTCCTCTGGCCTTTGTGGACTTGCCTCTGTTGAAGTGTTCCTCTGTGGTGAGGACACGCCCTTCCCTGATTCTTCTTCATATGTTACGCCCGATTGTTGACTTCTTTCGTTCCTGCTTTCCGCCATTTCGAATTCAGTTTCTTTGACATCCCCTCCCCCCTCAGTTTGGGAGTTACCAGAGTCGCGGAAACTAGATTGTAGCCTCGAGTGAAGCTGATCTATATGGCGTTTCCATATTTTTCCGTCGTAGGTTTTCACCCGGTACGACCTGGGTCCAGTGGCCTGAATTACAGTTGCCTCGACCCACAATGGTTCGCCAGAAATGTTTCTGGTGAAAACTAAGTCGCCTATCTTGAACTCGTGGCATTTCCCGCTAGATCCATAGGGTTTTTCTGGCTCGTAAGATGGGTGAAGCCGGTCGAGGTGGGAACGGAGTTTGCGTCCCATCAATAGTTCAGCTGGAGTCTTGTTGGTGACGCTGTGCGGAGTGATGTGTTGGAGAAGGAGTATTCTGTTTATCTTATCTTCAATGTCCCCATAGTCCATTTTGTAGAGGGATTTTTTAACAAATTGTACCATGCGCTCGGCTCTTCCGTTAGCCGCAGGGTGCGCTGGCAAAGTCAGTGCATGGCGAATACCCCGGTCCGCTAAGTATTGTTCAAAGGGTAGAGCGGTAAACTGGGGTCCGTTGTCGGATACCAGAATGTCTGGCAGTCCATGCGTCGCAAATAACCTGTTCAACTTCCAGATGACGGACTTGCTTGTGGTACTCTTCATTTCGTGGATCTTGAGCCAGTTTGAATAGGCATCCACTGTTAGGAGGAACGTATGTCCCTTAGTAGGTCTCGCAAAGTCAATGTGGATGCGGGACCACGGTCCCCGGGGTGTTTCCCATTCTGTCGGAGTTGCTTTAGGTGGGGCATTGCTAACTTCCTGGCACTTTAAACAAGTCTTTACCCAGGCTTCGATCTGTTTGTCGATGCCCGGCCACCACGCGTAGCTTCGTGCGAGCACTTTCATATGCACGATGCCGGGGTGACCCTCATGCAGTGTCTTTAATACTGCTCGTTGTAACCGCTCTGGGACGACGACTCTATCCCCCCAAAGAATGCAGCCTTTTTGTGAAAAAAGTTCTGTTTGCCGGTTTTTGAAGGGGGTGAAGTCATCAGGGGTTTGATCTACTAGCCCTCCCCGTTCGACCCAGCTAAGAACTCGCGATAAGATAGGATCGCGTTTTGTTTTGATCGCGATATCTCTAGGTGTTAGCGGTGGTGAATGTAGCGTTTCAATCTGGAGTGTTGTAAGGGTTGGAGCTGGGTCATCGACGGTTTCTGGAAGTGGTGCACGGCTCAGTGCATCAGCGTGGGGAGTGGCTTTCCCCTGGCGGTGTTGCAGTCTATAATTGTACGCAGCCAAAAACTCCGACCAGCGAGTCATTCTAGGTGATAATATATAGAGGGTTGGTTTGTCTCCCGCTATAATTCCTAGCAAAGGTTTGTGGTTGGTAACAATAGTAAAAACTCGTCCATATACATATTCATGAAACCGTTTTACAGCAGATACAACAGCAAGAGCCTCTTTGTCGATTTGACTATAGTTACGTTCAGCCTTTGATAGAGTTCTTGAAAAATAGGCAATAGGGGCTTCACTACCGTTTGGTAACACATGGCTCAAAATGGCTCCTGCTCCAAATGGTGATGCATCACATGTAATTGTTAAAGGCAAAGTCTCGTTATACTGCATTAAAACAGCATCTGAAGTTAATAGGTATTTTACTTGTCGGAACGCGTGCTCCTCTCGGTGGCGCCAGACCCAGGTTGCTTTTTTGTCAAGAAGCCTATGTAGGGGCTTAGCTACGGTCACTTTGTGGGGCAGGAAGATGTTGTAAAAATTAATGAGCCCCAGGAAAGCTTGTAGATCAGTCTTATTTCTGGGTCTTGGGGCGTTCTTGATTGCCCTTAGCTTGCTATCGGTGGGGTGAATGCCTTGCTCATCGATTAGGTACCCCAGGAACTCTACTTTATCTGTACACAGTTGACATTTATTTTTTTTAACTTTAAGGCCAGAGTCTTTAAATTTCTGGAGAACCAGTTTAAGACGCTCCTTTAGTATTTCTCTATTCAGGGCAGCAATTAAAACATCATCAAAGTATGGTACAACCCCTTTTATTCCCTGTAAGAGTCTCTCCATCAAACTCTGAAAAATCACTGGGGCTACGCTTACTCCGAATTGGAGTCGGTTGCACTTAAAGGTGCCTCGGTGCGTAACGATCGTTTGTGCCGCTGCTGTTTTTTATCTACAGGCAGTTGTTGGTACGCCTGTGCTAAATCCAATTTAGCGAAGACTTTTCCGCCCCCCAGGGAATGGAGGAGGTGTTGTACCACCGGCACCGGGTACGCGTTCTGTTGAAGGGCATGATTCAGGGTGGCACGGTAGTCCCCACAAATCTTTAATGATCCATCCGGTTTGATGGGTATTACGATTGGGGTTTCCCAAGGAGCGTGGTCTGTTGGTTCTAAAACACCCTGGGCTATTAATTTATCAAGCTGCTCATCAATCTTTGGTTTAAGGGCAAAAGGGACTGAACGAGGCTTAAGGCAGATGGGGTTAAGGTTAAATGATATCAGGGTGCCCTTGTACTCCCCTAGTTTGTCTGCAAAGACGAGGGCCTCTTCCCAGTCGTCGCTGCTGGTTTGGTGAATGCCGGCTACCTCAATCCCAAGTGGAGCGAACCATTGAAGGCCTAATAAGCTAGGCCGATCACGGTAGACGACGGTCAATGGTAAAGATGCAGTACGGTTTTTGAATGAGACCTGGACTAGGCTGGATCCAACGACCGGGATTCGGTTTCCCTGATAATCCTTGAGTATAATTCTTTGAATTCTGAGGTCTTGCTGCCGGACGGCAGGGATTAATTGTTTAAGGGTCTTCCAGGAAACCATTGAAAGGGACGATCCTGAATCGACTTCCATCACGCAGGGCTGGTTTTCGATGGCGACCTTCACTTGGATCTTCTTTGCATCTAATGATGAGGCGTGACCAATTGTAATGGTTTGGTGTGCCTCTTCTCGTTTCGTTGAATGGGCTAGTGGTTTATTTCTGTAGGAGTGATTATTCCATTGGTGGTTCAAATGTTCCCGACTCACAGGACGATTTCCTGTGGTTTGGCGGAAGTTGGTCCCCCACTGAAATGGGCTGGATTCTTGCTTTCCGATGTTGCCTCTCCGATGTGGCCTCTCTTTCCACAAACATGGCAGAGCGCGTCGAGGAATTTGCAGTCTGATCGTGGGTGGTTTGCCCCACAACCTGCGCATTGATGCTGCAGTCTCTGGTTATGCTGGTGGCGTTGGTCTCGTTCAGACCGGAGCCGGTTGACCTCTTCTTCATCACTTTCTGATGACGATTCGAGGTCCTCATGGTGGGTTGCCGTCGTATGTCCCTCTAGGCGAGGTGAGGTTTCGCCGGTGAGTTGGCGGAGCGGGGCGTTGCTGCGGAGCATTCAGGCAGCCAACTTCCTGGTTGCTTCTGCTGCAGTAGCGTCAGCGATGGTATCTGCAAGGCTGATGGTGCCTTTCGCCATTAGCTTACTCTGCAGGTGAGGTGCATCTAAACCCAGAACTATTCGGTCTCTTAGAGCTTCTTCAAGGTCAGCAAACCCGCAGAGGCCTCTCAGGTTCCGGAGATCTGCGATAAAATCTGCAACGCTTTCTCCTTTCCGCTGGTCTCTTTGGTAAAATTCATGTCTTCGGACAAGCGTTGATACGGTAGGTGCATAGTGGGCCCGTAGGAGGGGCTTGAGGACATCCCAGTCCATGGATTTCACCTCAACCGGTTTCGCCAGTGCCTTAGACTTCTTAAAAACGGCATGTCCACAGTAAGTCAGGAATACTGCTCGCTTTTTCCCAGTAGTGGCATCCTTCAAGTTGTTGGTCTCCAGAAACATCTGGAACAGGTCCATGTATGAATCCCAGTCTTCTTGTGCCGGGTCAAATGGAGCGGGGGTATGGTGTCGCCAGTCATGGTTTCCACCGTTGATGCGCCTTCAGCCACGTGCTCTGTTTGGTGCTCTGTAGTGTTCAGTCAGCTCTGACGTCTCCGCATCCCACCTTCGTCGCCAGTGTTAAGTTCTGCGCATGGGCGCAAGGAACGGAGACGAGACAGTGAACAGTGAACTTCAACTCTTTATTAATCATTCTGAACAGAGCAAAACCCTAGGGCAGCAGCAGCCCTTTTATAGGCAAGCTGCTGATCTAGTAACCAATGAGAAATGTGGAGTGTTAACCCCCTTAACCAATGAGAGTGTCTCGTTAACAGCCAATCAGATTCTCCTGAATGGACCAATCTGATATCGCTATTATCGGCCAATCAGAAGTGCAGGATTAGAATCCTGCTATTTTCCAAAGGTTTGATAAAACTTTATTTAAGCGTTTTATTAGTTCATAACAGTTTCCGCAGAGAAAACCCACAATCACACACCTGGTCCACTCATGCTTCCACTCCCCTCACTAGTAAGATTATAAATTTGAAGCGGTACTCACCTGCTTTCAAGCAGCTGTTGAGCGGAAAAGCCCAAGGACTCCCTTTACTACCCTATACCTTCTGGGCTGGGTCCGTGGATGTTGTCCCTGGACAAAGAAGGTCCATGCCAGCTGGGTTTGGATCTGTGGGCCTAGTCCGGTGGCAGGGTTGGCTGGGAAACCTTCATGGTCGCCAATTGTTGAAAGGTGTCAAAATGTGTTTCTTTCGAGGATTTGATTTTCCCGCTGGGAGAGCTTTGGCACAAGGATACAGACAACTGCTTGAAAGCTGGATCTTTTTATTTTTCAGGAAGGCGGGGGACAGCAAGAAGTCTGTGTTCCTGGGCTAGCTAGCTTCTTATGGTAAGTCCCTGGTATTTTATACCCTTTTCTCCCTTTGTAAGTTGATTTTGTGTGAATGTCTGTATTTGTGCTTAATGTTTCAAATGCTGTTTGAGTTTGTCTTTATTCCCGCCGGAGGGCAAACTCCATGGGGTGCGGAAGGCAAACTCTGTGGGGTGGCTAGGTTGTATTATTGGTTTTCTCTAATCTCTTTCAGCTTTAAGATAGTTTTTCATATTTGTTTTGTGGCAATCTCCTGTCTGTCCCTTTTGTAATTTATATTTTGTGTCTTTTGTCTGTTTGTTTTGCTTATTTGGTATGTCCTGTGTTTGTAAGGGTTTTCTAAATTATCTTTTTGTTTCCTTTTCTTATTTGTCTAGTTTTCTTAATTACTTAGGCTTTGGTCTATAGGGATTATTTAATACCATTTTTATTTGATTCCTTTTCCTATGTAAGTTTGTTTTATGGCTGACCTGATGTTCCCCTTGGGCTTTTTCTGTTTTTGTGACACTACTGCCTCCGTGAAATTCCCTTTCCACACTGTCTACCATGCAAATACATCAATATTCTATCCCATACCAAATAATAATCTCCTTCCTTCGGCAATCTTAGGTGCACATATTCAGAAAAGGGAAGGAACCTAAAGCAAGAAACTTCACTCCGAAAATGCACAAGAAGTGTTACAAATGTTTCAACATAGTCTTGGGAAAGGGGAAGAGAAGAGAAAATCTTTAGAAAGTTCATTTTGTGCTTGTTTAGCAGATTTTCAATTCTGTTCTTATATTTTACAAAATAAAGTAACTTTCCTCTAATCCTTGTGTTGTCTGTTTCCTGATCTGACCTATCTCAATGGGCTGACACATTGATTTCTCTCTCCCCGCAAAGGAGGAGGCAGAGGAAGGGCTGATCTTCCTAGTCACATGCTTCAACATTACAATGCCAGGAGATGGTACAATAGAATATGTGTCCTTCTTATCATTTTTCCCCTTTTTATTTCCCAATAAAGCATACAGGTTAGGAGAACTGTTGGGGTTGGTGAGAGAATGCCAGGATTCAGTTGTTGTTGTTTTAAGTATTTCATTTTTTATAATACTATTGTATTTTAATGCTTTTACTATCATAGGGAATGTAAACTATTTACCCAGTTGGATGGGTGTGGCATATAAGTCCCAGGAAAGTAATAAATAAGTTTGTCAATAAAAACAGATGTTACTTGAGGTGTTCACAAAGGCTATTTTATTTGTTTTTCCCAGAAATACAAATCATAATCTCAGCAATTAATTTGATAAATGAACCATGAGGGAGTTTTAAAGCAGCTGTAGACCACCAGTGAATCTGTACAAGAGAGGGCAAAACTGGGGCAGGTCTGGGTGTGGATAGTTGGGGGGGGGGGAATGAACTTCCCATCTTTTGTTCATCTTATGAACCCTGATATGTTAGCTGTGTTTTTTTTTTTAAATCCTGCTAAAGTTTAAAATTCTTGGTTTTTTTAGCAGAAACATTATCTTGGTTATCTAGATATGAGAAATATTTTTTTTTCTTAGCCTCTGCTGCTGCTGATGTCATCTATTCACCCATGTTCGATTCTTGGTGATTCTATGGGCCCAGTCTACTTCTTCCAATCTTCCACTACTTCTTTGAGTTGTTCTGTGCTCTGGCTGGTGTCAGCTTTGATGGTGTCTAGCCACTGTGTTCTTTGGTGGCCTGGTTTTCTTTAGCCACTAATTCTTCCTAACATAATTGCTTTCTCTAGTGGATTCCCCACACAACATGGCCAAAATAAGTGAGACATAGTTTTGTGATTTTTCCTTCCAATGACATGTCTAGGGTTTGCTTGTTGGTCATCTTTGCTGTCCAAGGATTGCACAAGTGCCTTGTCCAGTACCATGGCTCAAATGAGTTGATTTTCTTCCTGTCTTGCTTTTTTAAGGTCCAACTTTTACAACAGGTAACTGTGGGGAGCATAATAGAGCAGACTAACCTGCATTTGGTTGCCAGGCTGATGTTCATGCTTTTCCATATTTGCCTCATCTTCACGAGGCCTCATCTTCGTGTGACCTAGTGCAATCCCTCATTTTATTTCTGAGCTGTATTCACCACTTTGAGTGACCTGTGACCTAGGAAAGTAAATTTCCTATTTTGGTGTTTCCATTCCTTGCAGTGGTCATGTTTACTTATGACCTTTTTATAGTGGAGTTCTATGAATGGTTTGAACTTCCTTTCCCCAAATTACTTAACTGAATTTTATCAAAAGCTAGCTGGGGAAGTCCACATATCTTAAAGTTGACAACCTTGAAAAATCCTACCATCCATCTTATCTTTGTCTTACTTTGAAATACTCCCGTTGTTTTCCCAAGCACTGTAACTTCTGTCCCAAATTAGCACATTGTGTATTTGTCACTGTTTCTGCTGAGAAGTTTTATGTAGCTATATGTTTTACTATTTTTATTTTGGAGACAAGAGGGAGGCGTCATTTCCTACCCAAATTCAGCTTGGGTTAAAAATGTTTGCATGTAGCACATATGCTGTAACAAATCAGGCTACAAAACTAAGTCAAATTATACTAGAAAATAAGCAGAGCAAAACAAGACAATATACAAACATAGGATTATGTTCAGCAAATTGATAACACGCTTTTCCACATTTTATCAAACCAAGAACTGGCTTTAAGTGATGGCCCATCATGGACGACAATTGGTCTTAACAGTTCACAATCTGCTGATACTGAACCAAATGATTTTAATTTTGGCATCAGTGTATGCAGTCTTACTAGAGTTCCATATTCAGTGCAATCATCCCCTGAACCATGAGTCTCTTTACCTTGAAGGAAGGAACTCTCCCAAACCAGCTAGCTAGGGATCTTGGCTGGGGACATAGGTCCTTTTAATCTTCAGGACAGATTTAAACCCTTTTCATAAAATGAAAGGCTTAGGATTTTCTCATTCCTGTTAACAGTTTTCTCCCTTTGTGAGGGTAAAGAGTGCTTTAAAAATGTGACAGACAGACAGACAGACAAACTCTTTCCAGAACTGTTTTATTCTTCTTGGTCCCAGTGTGGCTGGGTAGTTCTTGAACAGAAACATAGACAATGTTGTTGTTGTTGTAGTAGTTGTTGTTGTTGTAAATGTTATGCTATTTGTATTCAGCAATCATGATTGTAGTATCAGATAAAATATTTTAAACTTAAAAAGGGTTTCCAAAGCTGAACTTTCCCAGCAACTAAATCCACTAATATGGGTTGCCCTAGGCAAGCTCTGTTTATCTTAATTAATATACATTGCCAATTTAAAGTTCAGAACATGTACACTGAACATGTACTTTCTTTTTATAGCCCAAGATTGAGGCTAGCTACAGATTATCTTTAATTATAATGAAGAGATGTATTTCCCTCCTGCAACAGCTATGGGGCATTAGGCATCCTGGGGCAGGGACCTGATTTGGCTTTAAATGATTTAGATTTTGCTAGCCTGTTTCATTTTCAAGAGGGCTATTAGGTGCTGTAACCAAAGCCATCTCTAGCCACCACTGCCATTTCCTTAAGGGTCTATGGAGATTCTCAGTCATCCAGTGTGTGTGTGCACACTGGGGGGGGGGGGGACGGGGACATTACCAGATGTGTTTGGAAAGCTCTATTTTTTCTCAATCCATCTCTTCCTCTTCTCCAGCCATTTGTCCACCAAGCCTTTCTTTTGCAGGGTTGCCCATCATTTAGAACAGAGGTGTCAAACTCAAGGCCTGCAGGCCAGATCCAGCCTGCGGGGTGCTTAGATCTGGTCCATGGGGCCAGCCGGAAAACAGTGAAGGACCAGCTGGTGGTGTCTCTGCCAGCGAAAATGGAGCTCGGGGGGCTGCACACGGCCTCCTTGGGCTCCATTTTTGCTGGCAGAGGGCTATCAAAACAAACTAAAAACAAAACAAAAGGAGAAATGTTTCCTCTTTTGAATTTGAGCATGCAAGAAGGGACAAGAAAGGAGAAAGAGAAAGAGAAAAGAAAAAGAAAAAGAAGGGAAGATGGGAAGAGGGCAAGGAAGGAAAAATAAAGAAAGAGGGGAAGGAAGAAGAAAGGAGAAGGAAGAGGGAAGGAAAAAGAAGAAAAGGAAGGAAGGAAATTATAATGAGAGTGAGAGTGGGTCTCACTCCTGCCTTAACACTTGGCTACCACAGGTGACCCCAACATGAGTGATGTCAAACTGGTCACACTCACCATTTCCATGCCCACTCCGGCCATGCATCTCCAGCAGGGGTGGGATTCAAATTTCTTAACAACCGGTTCTGTGGGTATGGCCTAATTTGTGGGTGTGGTTTGGTGGTCATGTGACTGGGTGGTCATGGCTTGTATGTAAATATTATAAATATTGATGTAAATATTGATTTTTTTATATAAAAAAGAGCAATTTTTACCCAAAAGCGGGCAAAGCCAGCAGGCAGATTGAGTTGCTCACAGAATCACAGATTCATT
>BHEV01039334.1:0-18274 GCA_004319985.1 Emydocephalus ijimae | reverse complement strand
TCTTCCTTCTCTTCCCTTTTTATTTTATTTTCCTTTTTATTTTCCTTCCCTTTTTATCTTCCTTTCCTTTTTATCTTCCTTCTCTTCCCTTTTTATTTTATTTTCCTTTTTATCTTCCTTCTCTTCCCTTTTTATTTTATTTTCCTTTTTATCTTCCTTCCCTTTTTATTTTATTTTATTTTCCTTTTTATCTTCCTTCTCTTCCCTTTTTATTTTCCTTTCCTTTTTATCTTCCTTCTCTTCCCTTTTTATTTTATTCTCCTTTTTATCTTCCTTTCCTTCCCTTTTTATCTTCCTTTCCTTTTTATCTTTCCTTTTTATTTTCTTTCCTTTTTATCTTCCTTCCCTTTCCCTTTTTATTTTCTTTCCTTTTTATCTTCCTTTCCTTTTTATTTTCTCTCCTTTTTATCTTCCTTCTCTTCTCTTCCCTTTTTATTTTCCTTTCCTTTTTATCCTCCTTTCCTTTTTATTTTCTTTCCTTTTTATCTTCCTTTCCTTTTTATTTTCTTTCCTTTTTATCTTCCTTCTCTTCTCTTCCCTTTTTATTTTCCTTTCCTTTTTATCCTCCTTTCCTTTTTATTTTCTTTCCTTTTTATCTTCCTTCCCTTTCCTTCCCTTTCAGATTAGGTGAGACCAGGCTCAAAAACAGTAACTGTGAGAGGGACCTTGCAGTCCTAGTGGATGATCACTTGAATATGAGCCAGCCGTGTGGGGCAGCTGCCAAAAAAGTTAACACAATCCTTGGTTGTATAAACAGAGGCACAGAATCAAAATCGGGTGAAGTCTTAGTGCCGCTTTATAAATCCTTAGTAAGGCCACTCCTGGAATGCTGCATCCAGAAAAGATGTTGAGACTTTGGAAAAAGTGCAGAGAAGAGCAACTAAGATGATCAAAGGCTTGGAGACTAAAACATAGGAAGAACGGTTGCAGGATTTGGGTTTGGCTAGTTTAAAGAAAAGAAGAATTCAGGTGACATGATGGCACTATTCCAGTATTTGAGGGGCTGCCACAAAGAAGAGGAGCTCAAATTATTCTCCAAACCATCAGAAGGCAAGGCAAGAAACAAGGGTTGGAAACTAACCAAAGAGAGAAGCAACCTGGAATTAAGGAGAAACTTCCTAAGAGGGAGGACAATTAACCAGTGGAACAGCTTGACTCTGGAAATCATGGGCACTCCATCACTGGAGGTTTTAAAGAAGAGACTGGACAGTCACTGGTCTGAGATAGCATAGGTTCTGCTGCTTGATCCGGGGGCTGGACTAGAAGACCTCCAAGGTCCCTTCCAGTTCCTATTCTATTTCATCCCGTTCTATTTCTTTGCTTTCAGCCTTCCTCCACAGAGGCAGGGGCTGCCCCAATTCCTTCCTCTCTATCTTCATTTTGACTTTTTCTCCAGAGTTGCCCACAGATTTTTTTTTTTAAAAGGCACAATCGGGGTAGTTCTCAACTTATGACCATAATTGAGTCCAAAATGCCTGTTGTTAAGTGAGTCACTGCAATCATTAACATGGTTGTTAAGTGGATCTGGCTACTCTGTGGGCTTTGCTTGTCAGAGGTTACAAAAGGGGGACATGTGACCACAGGACACTGAGACCGTCATAAATATGAGTCAAATGCCAAGCATCTGAATCTGATGTACAATTTTCGTGGGGAGATTGCAACGGTCGTAAGTGTGAAAAAACAGTCATAACTCACTGTTTTTTGTGCTGTTGTAACTTTGAACAGTCGCTAAATGAACTGTCGTAAGTTGAGAACTACCCGCATTATCTCAAGTTCAGCCCCACCATCTATGGGACAGGTTGAGTGGTGCCGTAGCCTAGAGGTGGAGCTCTCACCTCACAATCAGGAGGCTGTGAGTTCAATTCTGAGGAGAGGCAAGTGTTTCTCTTCTCTGGGCCCAGTGAGAATATATCTGCTGAATAAAACTCTGCATTGGCAACAGGAAAGGTATCCGGCCAGTAAACACCCTGCTAAGTCCATTCAGTTGCCCAAAACTCCACCTCGTAAAGAATTATGGGGTCATTAAAAGAAGATGATCTATGGGGCAGGGCAGGTTGAATTGTTCCTCCAAGGACCGACCCTGTAAAAGCCGGGCGCTGGGTGTGCCTTGCCCTATTTGGCACCAATTGCTGGAGAAAATACAATTTGCTGTGTTTTGTGGAATGAGGAAGAAACGGCAGGAGAGGAGCAAGGCCTTGGTTCTCATGGCAACATTTCTGCTTCTTGCAGGTGGGTTCGGGGAGAGCATTTCAGGTACAAGTTCAGCCGGCCAGGTGGGCAGCACGCCCAGCAGCAGAAATGGTGGATCCGTAAGAGGCTTGGGCCCTACTTCCCGCCTGTCAACCTGAAAGGACTGAAGAAGTTTTTCAAGGCTCGAAACTGGCCGGACCCGAAGCAGAATTGAGCTTGGCGATCTAGAATTACCCCCTGTTTTGTCTTTGGCCTTCCTTTGAATTGTGTGAATTCTCTGCTCTGTTGTCAATCCTTCACAGCAGAGACAACCCCCCCCAGCACTCTCTCAAGCCCACCAGGCCAGGGATAAAAATCTTGCGTTTTTTTTTTTTCTATATATAGGGGAGTTGAGGCCACAAAGGATGCTCAGAGCATTACTTGGAAATGAATGGGGAGAAAAATCAAAACACTGTCCATGAGTAGGTTTTAGCATCTCTTACCGTCCTGATTAGCCTAAGAACAGGGAGCTTTCCAAAGATCAGCCAGGTGTAGACACACAAAATGCAATAATTAGATGTTAACATAAGTTTACAGGCCCCAAATGTTAGCAAAATTAGCAACATGGAGGGAGGTAACCTTTGTGATGAGAGGGAGAACGACGGGTTGTTCAGAAGATGGAGGATTTTTCTTGAAAAAGGCATGGAATTAATCTGTCTAGGGCTCTTGAATGTTTAATTTGAGAGCTGGGGTAATTGCACAGAAATTGTCATATTAGGTGTAACCTTAAATGAAGGTTAGTGCTGTCTAAGACCCAACAACTTATTTTCCACCCATCAACTTTTGGAAGAATGAGATTACCCCCCCCCACACCCACACACCCACACACACACATACACACCTTATAAAAATTAGGTTGTGGAAGCCTGGATCCAGGGATCCCAAAGTCTGTTGGTTCAACTGACTTCTGCCTGAAGTCAGCTTCATCCTTCAAGCGCCATCCGTACCTTTCCTACAAAGCCATAGATGCAAAATTGAAATTAGATGCAAAAAAGGCTAAAACCTCCTGAGATTTCACGGGGTTGCATAAAGATCTAGTGAGACGTTGCTCCACTCAGGAATTTTGGCCAAGCTACTTTGCACACAAGTGACAAGAGAAGTTAAATCCCGTTAAGGTAGGATTTAATTTCATTTTTAGGTCCTTGGGCGCCACCTTGTGTTGATGTTGTTACTATATCAGCAGGAGACTAACTACTGTAAGAGGGTGAAGAGATATTTCTTTTCTTCCCCCTCCTTTCCTTGTCTTGTTTTTTTTCCTTCTGGTATCTTCCCCCTCTTTCTCCAGCACAGCCTCTGGGGAAACGAGGCAGCGCCCACCAAAATCTGGAATAATCCCTTGCAAAAGGCAATTTAAATCTAGTTGAGGGCTGCTGGTCAACCAATTAATGCTTGGTTTGTGAGTACAACCGATTGGGGTTTTTTAGTATTTTTATTTGGCATCTGCTTATATTTGAGCACAGTACAAGACCAATTCTTGGGAAACTTAAGATAAACCAACCTTTTTTTTAAAAAAATGCTTCATTCTAGAACAAGCAGCATTAAAATTCACCCTTAATGTTCAGAGTTCAAATTCACAGAAAATGCTTTTTAAAAATCTTCTACTTTTAACAGTAGTCAAAATTAGAAGGAATTTGTCCCAGGGATTCTGTCTATTATGTATTTTTAGATCTAATGGGTATCTGGCTCTCCTTGCAGGGGAACTAACTCGTACACAGGGACCAATCCCACTTAAAATCTTCACATCTAGAAAACCTGTTTCACGTGAAAAAAAAAGTTGTCATTCTTTTCTAATAACATTTCCCTCTAATTAATACACCATAAACTTTATTAAACTGAAACAAGCGAGAAGGTCAAATCTACAAGTCTAATTAAAGCTATTTGTCTTCATTGCTTCATTGAAATTCCAGGCAGGAAATTCTATCTGCAGGAATGAAGAAGAATGGATGGCAATTAATTGGCCAGTGACTTCTAATCCATGCAACTTCCAGCTTCAAGAGAATTAAATCCACAAATCCACTTTCCTTTATGGTCCTATTTGTGAGGGGTTATTTTTATATTAAAAATGAAGGGTCTCCTTCTTCTCCCCACACAATGGCAGAGTCCACTTAAAAGGTGTTTTTGTTTGTTTGTTTGATTCCTCATTTTTCTGTTTTGGTATTCATTGCATAAAGCCATTTCCAAATCATGTCACTCCAGAGTGTGTTTTTTCCAGCTAGAATAGTCAAAGGAAATGCTCCTCCATCCAGTCTGTTGGGTCAAATCTTTCCAAATGTGCCAAGGTCCTATCTGCAGCAGGGGGACAGGGGGAGTGTTGATGGGTGAGTGGGCAGAATCTAGCGCGATCTGGAGAAGGCACTCTTGTCAACAGAGATGCCCTGAAATTATTCGAGATGGGAAAGCTAAACGTGAATATTTCCTCTGCTGCAACTTGGCCCACATTAAGCAAGTGTATTTTCATACTTTTTGCTCACCTCCCCTTTCCTCTCTGTAAATTTAGGCTAGTGTATTAATCCAAGGGTCTTCTCTGATGGAAGAAGTAGCAATCCTGTCCTCATCCAACATGCCTTATCATCCACTACTGTTAATCCCTCCTTTTTAATCCCATTGACTCAGTTATTGAGCAACTGGCATCATCTCTGCAGTTTTCTGGGTATGATTTCATCAACCTACAAGGAGCAAAACCAACACATCAGACATCAATTGATGGGCAATCAGAGAGTGGCTATGCAGGATTTTGGTTCTGGACCCTTGAAAGTGGTAGGAGAGGGGAAATGATGGTTGCTTGGTCCTGGGAAAAGGTGAGAAGGAGACTCAAAGCTGCCTCAGGAATCTTTAAAAGACTTTGTTGAGAAAAATCAGCTGTGAACAAACTTGCAGCTTTAGAAGGATACTCAACTCCAAAGAGATGGGAAAGCCTTCTCCATCCATTCTTTCCCACTCCAACTCTGGGAAAGCCTTCTAGAAATTAATTCAGGAGGAAATTGGGCTGTTGGTCTGACCTCCGAGCTGGGCAATTTGCTTGCAAATGTTTCATCACCATTTGAGACGACATTATCAGTTCACTTTGAAGTGTGCTCGTCTGTCAGAGCACTGCCCTTTAAATACCTTTTTATATGATGCAAATTAGCATAGATGTTTGTTGTGGTCTGACTTGGCTGGCTGTTGTTACCCAGACATGGTCTTTACCATCTGTATCTCCTTGAATGATGGCAAAAATATTTGCAACCAAATTGCCGGGAGCTCAGACCAACAGCCCAACTACCAACCCAAGCTACTTATATTCAAAGACATTAATTCAGGAGGAAGCTGGGCTTGGAGTCTGGCTTACACCCCTTGTCCCCCATCCCTCCCCTCCTTTGGGATCCTGGTTCTGATGTACTCGCGAGGGGAAATTACACTTTTTGGAGAGGGAGAGATGACGAGAGAGCACCCAGGCACAAAATGGGGAATGCACGTGGAAAGGAAGATCTTCGCTCCTATCGTTCCGATGAAAAGGATTAAGGCCTTGCCAAGAATATTTTTTTAAAAAACAAAACAAAACCCAAACTGAGTAACTCTGCTTGAGGGTCTGTCACAGGGAAGAAAAGATTGACTTGTTCTTCAAAGCACCTGAGGGCAGGACAGGAAAGCAGAGTTGTGAGTGCTCCATTGCTGGAGGTTTTTCAATAGTAGCCTAGACAACCATTTAAAACTGGGATTGGGATGGAAGAATCCTCCCCCCCCCCCGCACATCTGTAATAGCCCTCACTGACTAAACTTGTGGAGTAGGGACAAAAACAAAGCAACTGGAAAAATCCAAAGAGTTACCTGGGCAGAACTTAGATTTCAAATCCAGATTTGTTTGAGGCAAAGTTTGTTTCCTACTTCCTGGATATCTTGGGGACCTAAATATTGACCCAAATGCAACTTTTTGGAAGGTGACGGTTTGGACTGTGTCAACTTCCAGGCAACAAGACAGAAGTTGAAACTGTTTTGGTTTGAGCTCCAAGCTTGGCGGTTTGGTTGCAAACATTTCATCCCCATTTGAGTGAGCTTTGGATTGTGCTTGTCTGGGGGAGCCCTGGCCTTTAAATACCTCACTGAATTCTGGTCTGATTTCAGATTGTGTGATTGACTGGCTGTAGTTACTGAGTCCTTAAAGTCCTTGGCTTTAAGTACCATCTGTGTGATGTAAATTGGCGAGTTAAAGGCTGGTGCTCTCCCAGACAAGCACAATCCAAAGTGCACTGAAGATGTCGCCTCGAATGGGGTTGAAACATTTGCACCAAATCGCAGAGATCGGTGCTCAAACCAACCACTTAACTACCAACCCGAGCTACTAATATTCAAATACTTTTCAACAGAAGTTTAACCTTGGCAGAAGCCTCATCTCCAGAGGTGGCATTCAGCAGGTTCTGACCAGTTCTGGAGAATCAGTGGCAGAAAATTTGAGTAGTTCGGAGAACCGGCAAATCCCACCTCTGACTGGCCCCGCCAACCCCATCTCTTTTCTGCCTCCCATGAGTCCCAGCTGATCGGCTGGGTCTTCTTTGGTTGCCCTGCCCAGGAGAACGGAGCTGGAAAGCAGGTTAGTGGGGTGGGGAGGGAAGGGGATTTTGCAGTATATTCTTCCCCTGCCACTCCCACCAAGCCACACCCACAGAACTGGTAGTAAAAAAAATTGAATCCTGTCAGTGCTCAGCCCCATCTCATTCGCTGCAGCATCCCAGTAGGTCAGGAACTCAAACCAGCCAGAGAGCTGGGCAGGTAGGTCTCGGCAATGATCCTCAAGATAGCAGCATTGGAAGAAATATCCTATCTGGTTCAGTTCCAAGCTGGGAGAAAGATACTGGAGACAAAATGGAGGCTGGAGGCTGATTGGAAAAAGGGTCTATTTATTGATGAAGCGGAACCACCAAGCATGTGTGGTTCTGGGCCGTTGACCATATGGAGTTGAGAGAGGGGTGGGTTTATACCTTCTCTTGGGCTTGGAACATGAGCTTCCTGTTCCTGTGCAAGAACATGTATTCTATTGGCTGTTGTCAGATTCCTATGGGATCATGTAGGGGTCATAGCTGGCTCTATAGGCCAAGTACAAATCCTAGGTGTTTGAGCTAAGTTTGGTTGAAGTTTCTCAGGGTGATGCAATGAAGGGGTGTTGGGCAATTCCTATTGTGGCTGAGGGCTAATCCTACCTTTGTTGGATCTTGGGTGAGGGTATTTGCTTATGAATAGGAGTATCTATCTCTTTATCTCTTAAGTGCTGACATCTGCTGTGGGCTATTAAGGAAGGCAGGGGCTGCTTTCCAAGAGCATGTTTCTCCATTTCTCATCCAGGGAAATATAATATTCTGCCTTTTTCATATTTCTCAAAATATTTCATTCTTTTAGGAGAGGGGTGGGTGCTAACTTTCTACAGCAACAAATATTTGGAGCAGCCCATTTCTTCAGTTTCCTCTTTCTTTTTTTAAATAATCAAAATAAATTAGCTGATTTATCCTGGATAATTCATCTCATGACCTAGAATTTAGCTGCACCCTAAAAGCTAGCCCCGTGTTTTCATAAAGGTACAATGTCTTTGTGCCCAGACACAGAACGTGCTTTCTTGGGGGCACATACACACCTCATGAAAAACAAATGCCCACAAATTGCCTTATTCAGCCCCCCTTTGCCGGGGTCTTGTCTTCTGCAGCTGTATTTCTAGCGCTTTATTCATCCTAGGCTGGAAAAGCCCAAGGCAACCCCTTTGCTGCAGCTGCAATGGTATCATTAGGTGTTAACATATTTGCATTTCAATGAGGCCCAGTTCATATTTAAAGGGACAGCTGCATTGCCCTGTTTACAGGGGAAGAGGCCAAGGGAGTTTGTGTGTGGTGGTTGTTTTTTTCCTTCTCTCTCTCTTTTTTTCCCCCCAGAGAACATTTGCTACTGTTTTTCAAGCGGTCACTCACACTCACACATTTTCTTTTTAGTGCAACCAACTCCTGCTGCTGCCAAGAATAATTGGGGAGTGGGGAGAGAGTTATGAAACTCCCCGCCCAAAGGAAAATAACAACAACAACTATAAAAGAATCATCAGTAACTTGGTTGTGTCCTCAGTTCTTTCAAAGTCAACTTTGCAGCTGGATGGAGAGGTGGGGGCAGGAAAGGAGAATGCGACACAACAGCAATTGAATAAGGCAGGCTGAGAAAATTCCAGGAGTTTGATCCAAAGATGGCTAGAGGTTAGCAGCAAGGAGATTTTAGATAATCCTCCATTTTCCAAAACACCCCACACACCATTTTGCCTCCGCAAAACATGGCAGGGGTCTAATTCAAAATCTAGGCTTCCTTTCCCCTTAGAATAGAATAGAGCTGGAAAGGACCTTGGAGGTCTTCTAGTCCAGCCCCCTGCTCAAGCAGGAGAACCTATATTTCAGATAAGTGACTGTGCAGTCTCTTCTTAAAAACCTCCAGTGATGAAGCACCCAGAATTTCTGGTGGCAGGCAGTTCCACTGGTTAATTGTCCTCACGGTTAGGAAGTTTCTCCATTCATTCCAGGTTGTTTCTCCCCTTGATTATTTTCCATCCGTTATTTCTTTCTTGCCTTCTGCTGTTTTGGAGAATAAGTTGATCCCCACTCTTTTTTGTGGCAGCCCCTCAAATACTGGGATACTGCAACGGTCATAAGTGTGAAAAATGGTCATAAATCACTTCTTCCAGTGCCGTTGCAACTTTGAACGGTCACTAAATGAACTTTGTAAATGAATGTACCTGTACGCTCATTGTTAAGCCACAAATGACAAGGAACTGACTGGCATTCCGTCACGGATGGTTCTTGGATTTCTTTCCCCGAAGGAGGGGTCTGGAACTGTTACATTATCTGCAAGTATAAGAAGATTTACATAGAATGAATGAGCTGGAAGGGACCTTGGAGGTCTTCTAGTCCAACTCAAGTAGGAGAACCTATATCATTTCAGATAAGTGACTGTCTTAGACTCTTCTTTAAAACCTCCAGTGATTTCTAGAGGCCAGCTGTTCCACTGATTAAGTGTCCTCCCTGTTAGGAAATTTCGCCATAATTCCAGGTTGCTTCTCTCCTTGATTTGTTTCCATCCATTGTTTCTTTCTTGCCTTCTGGTGCTTTGGAGAATAATTTGACCTCCTCTTCTTTGTGGGAGCCTCTCAAATATTGGGATACTGCTGTCATGTCACCCTAATTCTTCTTTTCTTTAGATTAGCTGTTGTGAATGAATAAATGTGTTAATAAAGTTATCGAGAGCTTGAAGTAAAGTGCAGGGTTCTGGCCCTGCACTTCTGATTGGCCGTTAATGGCGACATCAGATTGGTCCGTTCAGGTGAATCTGATTGGCCATTAACGAGCCTCTCCCATTGGTTAATGGAGCTAGCGCTCCCTGGTTTTCATTGGTTAAAAGTTCTATAGCTTGTCTAGAAAAAGGGGGCCGTTGCAGCCATTGAGCTGAGCTGTCACACCATGTAAATAAAGAGTTTTGAAGTTCACCGTTTCACCGGCTCGTCTCCATTCTTCGCGCCCATGCTCAAAACTTAACACTGGCGACGAGGATGGGATGTGGAGACGTCAGAACTGACTGAAACACGAAGATCGATAACCGTGCACATGGCTGAAATGCACAATGGCGGAACCATGTCTGGCAGCGTCATACCACCCGCTCCATTCGACCCAGCCCAAGAAGACTGGGACTCCTATATGGATCGTTTCCAAATGTTCTTGGAAACCAACAATTTGAAGGATGCCACTACCAGAAAGAAACGGGCGGTATTCCTAACGCATTGCGGGCTGACCGTATTCAAGATGGCCAAGGCACTAGCGAAACTGGCAGAAGTAAAGTCTATGGACTGGGACGTCCTCGAACCCCTACTGAGAGCCCACTATGCACTGATCGTGCCAACACTCGTTAGATGGCATGAATTTTACCAGAGAAGTCAACAGAAGGGCGAAAGTGTTGCTGATTTCATAGCTGATCTCCGGAATCTGGGAGGCCTATGTGGGTTTGCTGACCTCAAAGAAGCCCTGCGAGACAGAATAGTTCTGGGATTGGAATCACCGCACACGCAGAATAAGCTGATGGCGAAAGGTGACATTAGCCTCAAAGATGCCATCGCTGAAGCTACTGCAGCAGAAGCAACCAGGAAGTCGGCTGTCCGAATGCGCCACAACCGCGTCCCGGTTCACCAACCGACCTGTGACATTTCACCCAAGTCAAATGGGCAGCTCTTAACGGCCCACCACGAGGACCTCTCTTCGTCGTCAGACAGCGATGAAGAAGAGGTCCATTGACTTCGGTCCGAACGGGACCAACGCCAGAGAGCTCAGTACCAATGCGCTGGTTGTGGGGCAAGACACCCCTGATCAGAATGCAAATTCCTTGACGCGCTCTGCCATGTATGCGGGAAACGAGGCCATATCGGACGGGTCTGTAGAAGCCAAATGGGACCCAGCCAGCCCTCGAAGGGGACTAACTATCGCCAACCGACAGGAAACCGTCCTGTAAGGCGAGAACCAGTGAACCACCACTCCTACAGAAACAAAAACCTTAGCCGCCCCACGAAGCGAGAAGAGGCTCACCAACCTATCACGATCGGTCACGCCTCCTCTCTGGATGCCAAGAAGATCCGAGTGAAAGTGGCCATCGAAAACCAGCCCTGCCTAATGGAAGTCGACTCAGGATCGTCCCTCTCGATGGTTTCCTGGAAGACCCTCAAGAAACTCATCCCTACTGTCTGGCGACAAGACCTCCGATTCCAAAGACTCATACTCAAGGACTATCAAGGAAATTGGATTCCAGTCGTCGGATCCAGTCGAGTCCGGGTATCGTTCAAGAACCGTACAGCATTCCTACCCCTGACTGTGATCGACAAGGACTGGCCTAGCCTGTTAGGTCTCCAATGGTTCGCTCCACTTGGAATTGAAGTGGCAGGCATTCACCGAATAGGTAGCTGCGACTGGGAAGAGGACCTCATCCAAGAATTCAAGGACGTCTTCACAGAAAAACTAGGCAAGTACAAGGGGACCCCGATATCATTTAACCTCAATCCCAAAATAGCTCCCATCCGCCTTAAGCCTCGTCGAGTTCCATTTGCCCTTAAACCAAAGATTGACGAGCAGCTTGATAAATTAATAGCCCAGGGTGTGTTAGAACCAACCGATCAATCTCCCTGGGAGACCCCTATCGTTACACCCATTAAGCCGGATGGATCGATAAGAATTTGTGGGGACTACCGAGCCACCCTGAACCACACCCTTCAATAAAACGCATATCCGGTACCGGTGGTGCAGCACCTCCTCCATTCCCTGGGGGGCGGAAAAGTCTTCGCGAAACTAGACTTAGCCCAGGCATACCAACAACTGCCGGTACACAAAAAAACGGCAGAAGCACAGACAATCGTTACACACCGAGGTGCCTTTAGATGTAACCAACTCCAATTCGGAGTGAGTGTAGCCCCGGGAATCTTCCAAAGTTTGATGGAAAGACTATTGCAAGGGATAAAGGGCGTTGTCCCATACTTTGATGATGTGTTAATCACTGCCCCTACCCCAAAAATTTTACGGGATCGCCTGAGGTTGGTTCTCCAGAGGTTCAAAGACGCAGGTCTTAAAGTGAAGAAAAACAAGTGTAAACTGTGTCCGGATCGTGTCAAATTTTTAGGATATTTAATTGATAGTCAGGGCATTCACCCTACCGATAGCAAACTGAGGGCAATCAAGAATGCCCCCAAACCCCAAAATAAGGCCGACCTCCAGGCGTTTCTAGGCCTTATCAATTTTTATTACATTTTCCTGCTGCACAAAGCAACCGTAGCCGAACCCCTACATCGTTTATTGGATAAAAAAGCAATCTGGGTATGGGGACATAAAGAAGAGCAGGCGTTTCGAAATGTAAAAAAATTATTGACTTCTGACGCTGTACTAATGCAGTACAATAAGACTTTGCCGTTAACGATCACATGTGATGCCTCGCCTTTCGGAGTAGACGCCATTTTGAGCCACGTTTTGCCGAACGGTAGCGAAGCCCCTGTTGCCTATTTCTCAAAGACGCTTTCAAAAACAGAAAGCAATGATAGTCAGATTGATAAAGAAGCCCTTGCTGTTGTGTCTGCTGTCAAGAGATTTCATGAATACGTGTATGGCCAAGCCTTTACTATAGTGACTGACCACAAACCTTTGCTGGGAATTATAGCTGGAGATAAGCCAACCCCCTATATACTATCTCCCAGAATGACTCCCTGGTCAGAATTCTTGGCTGCCTATAATTATCGGCTGCAACACCGCCCGTGGAAGGCCATTCCCCACGCCGACGCGTTGAGCCGAGCACCACTGCCAGAGACCATCGATGATCCCGCGCCTACAGTGACAACGTTGCAGATCGAGACACTTCGAACACCGCCATTAACAGCCTGAGATATCGCGATAGAGACGAAACGCGACCCCACCTAAGCACGAGTCCTCAGTTGGGTTGAACGCGGATGGCCATTGGACCAGATATCTGATGACTACTCCCCATTCAAGAGTCGTCAAACAGAATTATTTTCACAGAAGGGCTGCATTATCTGGGGAGACAGAGTCGTTGTCCCAGAGCGGCTACAACGAGCAGTACTAAGAACCTTGCACGATGGCCACCCCGGCATCGTGCGCATGAAAGCCCTCGCACGTAGCTACGCGTGGTGGCCGGGCATCGACAAGCAGATCGAGACATGGGTCAAAGCTTGTCACAAATGCCAGGAAGTAAGCAACGCCCCACCGAAAGCAACTCCAACTAAATGGGAAACACCGAGGGGACCCTGGTCCCATATTCATCTGGACTTTGCAGGACCTACCAAAGGCCACACATTCTTGTTGACAGTGGATGCCTACTCGAACTGGCTCGAGATCCACGAGATGAGGAATACAACAACCGAAGCGGTCATCAAGAAATTCGACAGACTATCTGCAACGCAGGGATTACCAGACATTCTGTTATCCGATAACGGACCCCAATTTACCACGTTGTCCTTTGAACAGTACCTGGCGGACTGCGGTATTCGCCATGCACTGACTTCACCGGCGCATCCTGCGGCCAACGGAAGGGCCGAACGCATGGTAGAGTTCGTCAAGAAGACACTACACAAAATGGACTATGACAATATTGAAGAAAAAATAAACCAGATACTCCTTTTGCAGCATATCACTCCGCACAGAGTCACCAACAAAACTCCCGCTGAGTTGCTAATGGGGTGGAAGCTCCGCTCCCACCTCAACCGGCTACACCCATCGTATGAACCTGAGAAACCACACGGATTCAGCGGGCGATGCCGTACCTTCCAGGTAGGCGACTTGGTATTCGCGAGGAACTTGTTGGGCGATCCATTGTGGGTTGAGGCGACTGTAGTCAGAGTAACCGGCCCTAAATCAAACCTCGTGGAATGTCGTGATAATAGACTATGGAAGCGCCATATTAATCAGTTACGATCAAGGCTGCAGTCAGGGATCTCCGAGTCCCCTGACGTCCAAACTGAGGGGGGAGGAGATACGGAGGAAGATGAATTTGAATTAGCAGAAAACTTTAATGGAAGAAACGACAGCAAAACAGAAACACGTGAAGAAGAATCAGGGATGGGAGTGAGCTCGCCTCATAATGATTCCGAAGATGTTGGTGACAACGGAAATTCGAACTCAGAGTTAGAGGCACCCCTTTCACCAGACAACGACCTACCTCAACAAGATTGCAGCCAAATACCGGGTGCTCAACGAAAGTCAAATAGACTAACGAAACAACTGGCCAACCTCAAGGACTACGTAACCTGACCCCGTAAACGGAACCTGGGGGTAAGGGGTGTTGTGAATGAATAAATGTGTTTAATAAAGTTATCAAGAGCTTGAAGTCAAGTGCAGGGTTCTGGCCCTGCACTTCTGATTGGCTGTTAATGGCGACATCAAATTGGTCCGTTCAGGTGAATCTGATTGGCCATTAACGAGCCTCTCCCATTGGTTAATGTAGCTAGCGCTCCCTGGTTTTCATTGGTTAAATAGCTAATAAGTTGCCTATATAAGGAGGGCCATTGCAGCCATTGAGCTGAGCTGTCACACCATGTAAATAAAGAGTTTTGAAGTTCACCGTTTCACCGGCTCGTCTCCATTCTTCGCGCCCATGCTCAAAACCTAACACTAGCCATATCCAAATCCTGCAGCCGTTCTTCCTATGGTTTAGTCTCCAGGCCTTTGATCATCTTAGTCACACTTCTCTCAACTTTTTCCAAAGTCTCTTAACATCTTTTTTTTGGGGGGGGGGTAGTATAGTGACTAAAATCAATTGCAGGATTCCAGCTATCAGTTTTGCTGAAAAGGGAAAGATAAGTAAAATTCAGCAACCGGTAAGGTTTTCCCCAGAAGATTAGCAAAGGTTGGATGTTTTTCTCCTTTTAAAACCTCCCCAAATGCCGTTCAAAACCATCTGCCAGATACAACCTCAAGCCCCTGGAATGTACACTATTTGGGAGGTTGTTTGCCAGGCAGACATGACTGGAAGCAAACTGGGATGAAATCACTTTCCAAGGGGGGGAAAAAAAATCAGGAGGTTCGATACCCTAAATACAGAAGGAAAGGACCCCTGGCTGTATCCCAGGAGCCTCGTCCCACCATCCTGGGCACCCTTGAGGTTTAATGCATAATGGGAGGAAGGAACAGTCCCAACCTGCTCTCCCTGAATCTTGGAAAGCTTTGCCAGAAGGGCAGCTGTGCCGTCACCTGTTGCTTTCCAAGGGCTGCAGCTGTGCCCGACAACTTTGAACCCAGCCGAGTTAGAAAAACAACGTCGCGCATGGCTTGTGCTTAGAATTTCGATCCCTCTTCTTCCCCTGCTAACGGCCACCCGCTCTTGCCATGTGCCAGCCCTGGCTGTGCTGTGAAGGCAGCCTCTGGAGCCCATCGTGCACACCCATCTCACAAAGAGCCATTTGTGTCCCAGGAATCGATGGGGCAGGAACTGGGCCTGGCTAGTCTAGCAAAGAGGAGGACCAGGGGAGACAGGAGAGCAGCCTTCCAAGATTTGAGGGAGGGGCTGCCACAGAGAGGAGGAGGAAGGGGTCAAGCTATTTTCCAAAGCACCCGCAGGCCAGACAAGGAATAATGGAGGGAAACTGAGCAAGGAGAGATGCAACCTGGAAATTAGGAGAAATTTTCTGACAGAGAACAATCAACCAATAGAATAGAAGTTGCCCTCAGCAGTTCTATTTTATTTCTTATTCTATTCTATTTTTATTTTAGTCTATTTCTTATTCTATTTCTTATTCTAGCCTATTTCTTATTCTATTTCTTATTCAATTCTATTTCTTATTCTAGTCTATTTTTATTCTAGTTTATTTCTTATTCTAGTCTATTTCTTATTCTGTTTCTTATTCAAGTCTAGTTCTTATTCTAGTCTATTTTTATTCTAGTCTATTTCTTATTCTCGTCTATTTCTTATTGTATTCTAGTTCTTATTCTAGTTCTTATTCTAGTCTATTTCTTATTCTATTTCTTATTCAATTCTATTTCTTATTCTAGTCTATTTTTATTCTACTTATTCTAGTCTATTTTTTATTCTATTCCATTCCATTCCATTCCATTCCATTCCATTCTATTCTATTCTATTCTATTCTATTCTATTCTATTCTATTCTATTCTATTTTCTATTCCATTCTTTATCCAATATCTATTCTATTCTATTCTATTCTATTCTATTCTATTCTATTCTATTCTATTCTATTCTATTCTATTCTATTCTATTCTATTCTATTCTATTCTATTCTATTCTATTCTATTCTATTCTATTCCATGTTCTATTCCATGTTCTATTCCCTATACCCCATTCCACATACTGTACTATACAATACTAACAATAAGCCATAGGCTATGAAGACCAGGTGGAAGATGCATTCATTTAATGCCTCCACCATTTCCTTGATATTCCTTCTTAGGGATCTTGCTATTTATTGGGGGTGGGGGAAAAGGGGAGGGTCACATAAGGACCCTGCAATAAACCACGGTCTCCACCTTGAAGCCCAACACTCCTCTCTTCCCTGGGTGCTAAGAGTTGCAATAAATCCCATATTCACAAGATCCTCCCCTTCTTTTAACCCAGATCATGGGTACAATTTGTAGTGCAGCTCCTTGATCCTAACAGCCAGGCCTTCTCTTGTCTTTTGGTTTTTTTTGTTTGTTTGTTTAAAGGAAGCTGTTGAAAATTTTCTTACTCCCATTTAAAATGTCCCAAAGGCGCTTTTTTCAGGAGGCAACTGGACTTTCTTGTTTTCTCTTTTGAAGACGTTTCGCTTCTCATCCAAGAAGCTTCTTCAGCTCTGACAAGATAATGGGGATTGGAAGGATTTATATTCCTTGCAGACACCTGGTCATTTGCATCCTTTTAGAGGGTCATTGAGGTTTGTCTGTGTTCTCAGGGTCACCTGAGTGGTGCTCCTGGTTCCTGTAGTCCGCCATTTTTTCCTCTGGAAATCCATTCCTACCCCCACACTATTCCAAGGGTGTTTATCCCAAATTGTATAACTAAAACTCTGTAGAGATTCTCAGTTTCCAGGTCATGGTTGTCCCAAAGGGGATTTTTTTTTTCAGGTGGCAACTGGACTTTCTTCTTTTTTCTTTTGAAAATGTTTTGCTTCTCATCCAAGAAGCTTCTTCAGCTCTGTATAACATAGAATCTCTACAGTCCCACTTAAAATGTTCATCATCCTAACAAAAGCACAGCAGACAAACACTGGACTGCTAAGAACAGCCCTGCTCCAGATCCTTTGAACATCAGACCAGTTCTGAGCGTGGAGAGCTGGTTTCAGAAGTCCTTTTGCCATGAGACGCCTTGTTGACCGACCTCGTGGTTTGAGCCATTTCAAATCCTTAAAGAAAAGTTAGATAGAGATGCATATGGCAAATACATCTAGAACAAGGCAATTTGCAACAGAAAAGAGCCAAGAACCCCAACTTACATGGGAGGGCCTTTGCTGGCTAACACTACATTGGCCTGGAATGGGGGATGAAGAATTTTCAGCTTCAAAAAGCCAAAAAGCTTTTTAATTTCTTCCCCATTAACACGATCAGGCAAATACTCTTTTAGCCCAATGTCTGGTTCTCAAGAAATGCCCCTGGGGAGGACATTTCCATGAGATTACATCACCAGAAATGCTGATTATACTGTCTAGGAATCTAGAATAAAAAATATTCTCTACCCCCCATTTACTGGCTGGTGTAACATGTTCTTTAATGCAGCTTGAAGAAAAGAAACAAAAGGAGAGGTTGTGATGGCTTGGAGAAAGCTATAATTTAGAGCAGGGGTCTCCAACCTTGGTAACTTTAAGACTTGTGGACTTCAACTCCCAGAATTCCTCAGCCAGCTTTGCCAAGGTTGGAGACCCCTGGTTTAGAGGCTTCGAACCTCTCAGCTATAACCCAGTTACTGATGAACTGCTGATATGTCAATGAATATTTAGAGAGGATGCAACCATTAGTGCAAGACAGTAGGTCTCTGCCTCCAGCACTTACAGTCGGTGAAATGTTTAGTTTATTGTCATTGCACCTCGTACAACGAAATTAAATGCCATCTTCGGTGTATATTATAAGTATAAAAATAAAACGCATCTTTCACATTCTATACAACTGAATTGAACATCCCTGATTATATATTGCATTATACAGTAGAGTTCAACAGAGTTACTGCCCTGGGATAGAAGCTGTTTTTCAGCCTGTTATTCTGTACCGTCTGCTAGATGGTAATAGTTAAAAAAAAAGGGGGGGTGCCCAGGATGAGATGGATATTTGAGAATGTTTTCAGCTTTCTGAAGGCAGCGGGAGCTCTAAAGCTCTTCCAAAGGGGAGAGAGGGCAACCCATGATCCTCTGGGCAATGACATTAACCCTCTGGAGGGCTGTCCTATCTGCCCCGGTACAATTGGCAAACCATACAGAGATGCAGTAAGTTAAAATACTCTCTATGGTGCAGTGGTAGAAGGTCACCAGCAGTTTTTCATTCCATTGTTGTTTCCTGAGAAGCCTCAGGTAGTATAATCTCTGCTGGGCCCTTTT
>BHEV01039332.1:0-28665 GCA_004319985.1 Emydocephalus ijimae | reverse complement strand
ACCGACCAGGGGTGAAGATATCAGCTGCGATCTCAGAGCCCCAAGATCGCAGCTGTATCGCAGCGATGAAGCTCCGCCTTCTCCCGGTTGTCCAGTCTCTTCTTAAAAGCCACCAATGTTGGGGCACCCACAATTTCTGAAGGCAATTTGTCCCATTGGTTAATTGTTCTCACTGTCAGGAATTTACTTCTTAGTTCTTAGGTTGCTTCTCTCCTTGATTAGTTTCCACCCATTACTTTTTGTCCTGATTACAGATGCTTTGGTAAATAAGTTGGCCCCTTCTTCTTTATGGCAGCCCTTCAAGTATTGGAAGGCTGCTATCATGTTATCATGCTACCATGACTTGTCTCAGGATTCCAGCAATCGCTCTACTTAAATCATGATTCTTGAGCCAAACTTCAAAAAACTTCAAAGGATTTATTAGAGGTGACATACTGGCACTGCCCTGTATGAAGCCAACTCTGGCCTACATAATTCACAGTCACCTATGACCCTGTTTCCCCCCTCCCCCCTGGGTGTCTCATAAACCAGATTTTCCAATTGAGCGTGTTCACAGGCTGGGTGTCATCATTCACCTTCTCCAATTAAATATATTTGCAGGCAAAAGCTCTGGTATTTTAGTTACAATCTTTTAAAGATAAGACTTGGAATGTACTTTCGCTTTCAAACTGCTGCACTGCTCTTCCAGATTTCCTTCCTCCTCCCTTTTTTTATGGTAACGACTAAAACAGGTATAGGAATATTTTATGAGTTGACCCACTGGTTCATTGTTCTCACTGTTAGGAATTTACTTCTTGGTTCTTAGGTTGCTTTTCTCCTGGGTTGGTTTCCAACCATTGTTTCTTGTCCTGCTTACAGGTGCTTTGGTAAATAAGTTGGCCCCTTCTTTGTGGCAGCCCTTCAAGTATCGCAAGGCTGCTATCATGTTATCATGCTACCATGACTTGCTTTTTCCAGCCCCCCGCCCAAAAAAGTAGCGTCCTAAATGGATCAAACATCTGTCTGGTCCTTCAAAAGGTGTAATATCCTATACAAGGTTTGACAATGGGTAGAGATCCCTCAAAGATCTCCATGAAGATCAACTCTTTAAAATTATTTGGTGGCTGTGTCACGCAGAGCTCTTATTGGATTCTGGGGAAGTTGCCAGAGAGCTCAGGTTGGCCATTTATCTCTACAGAAACCTCATGTGGCACATAACCTTCTCGGGGAACGTAAATAATGAAAAGTGGGGAGCAGAGGAACCATTTTTTCTGCTACATAAACCCTCATCCAACATATCATGTCTTGTTGCACTGCACTGCATTCTGACATACTCAAATGGAATGCAGCAATGCTAACAGATGCCAGTTAGGGGGGGAAAGGCAAGGGAGGGGGAGGAGGGTGGGCATTACAGTTTTTGGCTTTTCCCTGAATCAAAAGAGAAGGCAATAAAATCTAACGTGGACAGGATTGATCCCAGCAGGACAGCACCCATAATAATTCCACTGGAGTTGGGCAGCTAATATATTCAGACACATAATAAACATATATTCAGATTAGCCAAGGTTCTCTGGAATCTGTATGACAAAGGCATTTCCAATCCTGGTTGGTTTTTTTCTTTTTTTACTTCAAATGCTAAGTTAAACTGTAAATTTCAGGAAACTACTTTTTACACCCGAATTATGCTATTTCCTCTTATATGCAGTAGAATAGGATTAATAATGCCTGAAGTGGTCGCCCTAGCATATTTGTTTGGAAGATAAGCAGCAAACACTGTTTTGAATGCTCTTCTATATGAAGAGGCTATCTTCTTTTTCTCATAGGCAGGATTTACACTTTAAAATTATTTAATGTAGAATTTGAAATTCCTTACTGAGGTACTACTTTGATCGGGACAATTCAAGATCACAGAAGGAAAGTCAAGAATTTCTGAACTGGAAAACTTTGTAAATTAAATAATGGGAGGGAAAAAAATAGAAGGGAGTCAAATCAGTGTCCACAAAGTCACATCTGTATTTTGCTCTGCAAATGGGAAAAGAGACTTTTTAGGAGTGTTTCTGAAAGCAAGAGAGATGGGAAACTCTAGATCATCACCCAAGATTAAATAAAGTAAATGATAATTTTTTCAAAATGGTGAAATGCTGCCCTTTAGGAATTTGCAGGTGAAGAAATGAGCGCTTATTTTTAAAAAAATGAAGTGAGATACTTTATTGCCATTTGGAAAATGGCTATCGCTCGCTTATGTGGTTTTCATTTTTTTAAAGTGGTAATTTAAAAAAATGTTATGAATCACTGTTGCCCTCAAGATTCAGAAGAGAAGCAGGTAGCCTATCATTCATGGAATGTGTCTGTCTTATTCAGGCCTTACCTGAATGAGTCCAGTGTCATTTGGCCACCACCACCAGAAATGGCGCTGTTTGAGATCAACCATGGAGAACTAGGTTGACCTAATTAACATTAAGGTAGAAATCAGGAGATTGTGAGTTCTGGTCCTACAAAACTGCCACCAAAGAAGTTTTCATTGAGTTATCCATGAAAGAGGGTCTAGACAAATGTCAACCTTGATGTCAACCTTGTGATTTCATGGACACCTCCAGATCTGGAATTTCTTGTAGAATATTAAACACATCCAACCCTGCTTAGCTTCCTATCATCTAGGATGCTACTTCAACTTCCCAATATACCCTAGAAGTCCAGAATTTCTTGTAGAATATAAAACACATCCAACTGTGCTTAGTTTCCAAGACCAGACAAGATTGACCAGAAGCTGCAACCTGCTGAGTGTATTTTTAAATTCAATATTCCTTTCATCACAAATTTTCAAGGGCTTCTGATTTCTTCCTCTGACAGTTTTCATCCATGCTTTCTCTCTCCTTCCTAATCTTGCTTCAAAACATCTATGTACAGACATAGTTTGTACCAGGAAAAAAAAAAACACCCTCCTTGTTTCATTCTTACACTATATATCTGCCTCTATAACACACACCAAAACCTTTGCTACTGTTGCACATAGTAAATAAGAGCATTACAAAAGTCAAATTGCTTTTTGCCCATGAACTGCCTTGTTCTCCATTTTCATATCCTAGTGGGGTTGTTTCATGAGCTGTGTTGCCTGGCAACCTCCTTTTGTGATAGCATGGTATGAACGGACTAATCTTTTGAAAGAGAAAGGAACTGAAAAGACCAGGCCATAAAGAGAAGAGTTCCAGACATTGGGACATGATGCCTTTACTCACTGTTAAGCGTGTGACCCAAGAGAATTGATGATTTCATGTAAAGACACAGTTACTAGAACAATAAAGCAATGGGTGATGTAACACTGAGCCTATACTTGTACAGGAAGTTACAGATACAGATACAGATAATCAGAGTTGGAAGGGACCTTATAGGTCATCTAGTCCAACCCCCCACCCAAGCAGGAGACCCTACACCATTTCTGACAAATGGCAGTCCAATCTCTTCTTGAAAGTCTCAAGTGATGGCGCTCCCACAACTTCCGAGGGCAACTTCTGTTCCATTGGTTGATTGTTCTCACTGTCAGAAAGTTTCTCCTTCAATCTTATCTGTCCAATATTTGAGAGACTGACACAAAGAGGAGGGGGTCAATTTATTTTCCAAAGCACCAGAGGGCAAGACAAGAAACAAGAGATGGAAACTAATTAAGGAGAAAAGCAACCTGGCATTAAGGAGAAACTTCCCTACATTGAGGACAATTAACCAATGGAACACCTTGCCTCCAGAAGTTGAAGGTGCTTCATCGCTCGATGTTTTTAAGAAGAGACTGGACAGTTATTTGTCTGAAATGGCATAGGGATCTCCTGCTCGAGCAGGGCCTGGAGTAGAAAACCTCCAAGGTCCCTTCCAGCTCTATTCTGATTCTAATTTACAATATTCTGAAGCAGCTGTCAGCCACATATCATGGCACATTTGCACTGTATGAACACCACCAATAGAGAGAAAGGTTAAGAATTAGAAACAAGACATATCAAGGCAACTAGGTGGGCAAGACTAATAAACAGGGAATGAGCAAATGGTTATTACTCTGGAAATCATAAGGACTCTTAAAGAGAAGCTTTTAAAGCTAAGTATTCAAAACACCACCTAAGTCTCCCCTGGCACCCTCAAAGAGGTTCCACCAAAGTTTTGACTCCTGAGCAAGACCTTGTTATGAAATGGCCTTTTATCATTTAGAATCTGTTGTTTAGATCACAGTGGAATGAAACAGAATGAGCAAGTGTAGAAAATCACAAGGTCACAAGGAGAGTTCTTACTAATAGGGACATTTTAAGTACCTGATCAAAAGGAATGTGATGGCTCAGTGGCTAAGACGCTGAGCTTGTCAATCAGAAAGGTCGGCAGTTCAACGGTCCAAATCCCTAGTGCCATGTAATGGAGTGAATTCCCATTACTTGTCCCAACTTCTGCCAACCTAGCAGTTTGAAAGCATGTAAAAGTGCAAGTAGAAAAATAGGGACCACTTTGTTGGGAAGGTCACAGCGTTCCATGTGACTTTGGCATTTAGTCATGCCAGCCACATGACCATGGAGACGTCTTTGGACAGCACTGGCTCTTTGGCTTTGTAATGGAGATGAGACTAGAGCCAGAAATGACTAGCATGTATGTGCGAGGGGAACCTTCACCTTTTAAGTACCTGATCATCTCCAAGTTTGGGCCTGGCCTCCTAATTTAAGAACTCGGATTGGCAACAATACTTACACTGCTATTCAACAGCCAATAACCAGATTTTTATATTCATATTCAACAGTCAGTTATCATTACATATTTCAATGGATAGTCTGTTGGTATGCATGGGAATACCCTTCATTTCATTGTGGAGTGCTGCTGCCTACTTAAGACTGGCGTCATTAAGTAGGTCAACAATAGCCAGGAGCATAATGAACAAAACAGGGAAAATCAACTTGCCACGAGTGTCTTTATCCAGACAGAGTCAAACCCTCTTCAGAGATACCATGTCTATCATATTATCTCAAGTAGAATTTTGTAATAGGACTCTGGATGGATTCCATCCATATCCTCCTTTTTTCTCAAGTTGATGTCTCCATCCATTTAGACTCAGCAATGGTAGTTCTCAGCCTGATATTAGGTGAGACAAAGCACTGGAACTGAGAACAGAAGAAAACAGATGGTAGCATCCCATGCCTGCTTCTGCCTACACTTGCCATGCTCTTGTTATTTCCTAACACCAAAGTCAATCTTGTAAATGCAGACAATGCTACATTGGAGTCAAAGCAGCAGAAATATCCATCATGCACCATTGCCATAATATCTATTTCAAAGTCTGAATTTATTCTGAAGCAGGAAGCAATTTAAGTTCCTCTTAAGTATTTTGTGTCAAGTGCTGACTTTCTTCTATATGTTTTGAAAATATGGTCTGGGATAGGTGCATCATATAATTTTCTGTAAATTACTTTGCAGAGGTGGAGGTAGGTTTCCCAAGATGTGATTTCTGAGGAGAAAGGGTTCGAGAAACTCATATCTTGGAATGAGCCCTACTAGTGGTGAATTAAATGAAGCTATGACCTTTTCACACCATTTTATGTTACCTGAGCGAAATATGACAATGGCAGCCTTCCCAATCTAAGGTTCCTTCTGCAGTCATCGGAGCAGGGACTGAAAGTGGAGCAAGTTATGCTCAACCCTATTTATTGAGTACTGGCTGGAGCTCTCCAGAAGAAAAAATAATCTTCTTAATAATTGTTCAAAACTCACTCGGTATTTAAGTAGGGGGGTGTCAAAACACCAGCATCACTGCTGAAAATCCAACACAGGATTCATCCTGTTGACTTTCCTTAGAGCTGGGATTGTAATGGAGGCCATGCAGATTGCACATTATTGAAGTAACACTTGCAGAGTGAGAGATAAGACACACAGACACACACACACACAGAGCTATATTTCCATTAAATAGGCTTGTGAACACCACAATGTTCTCTACTCCTGTGACATTATTTAAAAAGCAATTTTTATCGAGTTGTTTTTATGTGAAAAAGAATGTAATCATTGTATGGATTTGTAGAATAAATGTATGTATTTGCATAAGACCTTACTATACAGTGCTATGCTGGGAGACCAGGAGTTCTAATCCTGCTTTAGGCATAAAGACAGCTGCTTGTTTTGGGGGCAAGTCACTCATTCTCATCCCAAGGTAGAAGAAAATGAAAAACTTTCTGAAAATTTTCTGAGAACACTGCCAAAAACAACCTCAGGAACTTGTCCTGGCACTTGCCAGGAGTCAAAGTTGATTTGAAGCCACAAAATTATAACTTATGCGCACAATGTTACTCATTATACTTAGCAGTTAACCTAGATTCACTGAGAAATCTCTTTGTACCAATTCCCCTGATATCATTTTTGTTACACTTATTGCCTGTTTTCAGTGCATCGTTCAAAAAGTGAAGCTTTAACCATTTAAACAAAGATGTATTTTTTATTTTTACTTGGAAGAGAACGGTTCTTGTCAAACCCATTCAGTTCCATCATCCATGTGGCCACTGAATCTCTGTGGACTGTTGTCAGTTCAAGATTTAAATAGGCTATCCACAAAGGACTCAGTCCCTCTTGGACCCATTCTGGTGGCAGGCAGGAATCTTAAACTTGACAGGTAGTCCATGAGCATCTTCAAGTGCCAGCTTCCAATGACTCCTCCAAACCAGTGGTGGGATTCAAATATTTTTACTACCGGTTCAGTGGGCATAACTTGGTGGGCGGATTTTGCACACATGCACACACTTTGGGTGCACCTGCCTGCCAAATGCATACTTTGCACAGGCGCAGAAGCATTCTAACTCGCCTCCTGCAAGCCTGCACAATCCTGGTTGCTTCAGCAGCTGCCGCGTGGCATTCTTCTGTGCTGTGCAAAGTATTTGCACTTCAAATTCAGGGGATAAAGGTGAGTCTGGGAGCCCAGGTGGGCCCAACAGCAGAATGGTGGAGAGAACCAGTTTGGTCTCTGCTGCTCATTGCTGCTACTGGCTCTGCAGAACCGGGCCAAACCGGTAGTGTTGTGAATGAATAAATGTGTTAATAAAAGTTATTAAGAGCTTGAAGTAAAGTGCAGGGTTCTGGCCCTGCACTTCTGATTGGCCATTAACAGCGACATCAGATTGGTCCATTCAGGTACATCTGATTGGCTGTTAACAAGCCTCTTTCATTGGTTAAACGGAGCTAGCGCTCCCTGGTTTTCATTGGTTAAAGGCTGAATGGCTTGCCTATATAAAGGGGGCCATTGCAGCCATTGTTTTGAGCTGTTACACCATGATAATAAAGAGTTCTGAAGTTCACCGTTTCACCGGCTCATCTCTATTCTTAGCGCCCATGCTCAGAACATAACAGGTAGAATACCGTTACTGCTCCAAACATACTCAGCATTTTGACCGGGCTTTTACTCAGAAGGTAGATGAAGTGTGCTGAGATACCTATGTTTTTCTCTCTCCATCATGCTTTCTCTGGGAGCTTATATGTGAGCCAGGAGGTGAAGCGGTTAGGACTGGGATAATTTAAGTCTGTCCTCAACCTTCACTTGCTGAGCAATTCTCAAGCCCAAATTAATTCATAAGAGATGGTTATTGTGGGGATACAATGAATGTAATCTGCCTCAAGATATTGGAGGAGAAGCAGCATATTAATCCAAAAAATAAAATAAATAAAAAATTAAATAAATTTTAAAAAGTAAAATAATACATTTAAGGAGGTCATATCACCACCAGGTACATAACACTGGACTGTGACTGAATATATGGCAGAGACATTTATTTCAAATAATTGAAGAAGGTCTAATGATGGGGTTTAAAAGACCAGAAGATATACATGGACTTTTTCTGAATGAAGAAAAAACTGAACTGGTGAATTGTGGATTTAGGATTAGAAAGGGTTAAAGAAAGACAGGAAAGAATAAGTTGGCAGTTACTTAAGAGAAATAATTATGGGAATCAAAATTCTGTTTTCCTTTCTTTTTTTCCACCTTTCCTTCCCCCCCCCCCTTTTCCTTTTGATACTTTCTTTGTACTGTAAAATTCTAATTCAATGTATTCAAAACAAAACAACAACAGGGAACAAAATTAACACCTTCCCTAGGCTTCTGTTCTTATGACTTCACTCTCATATGCCTTTAAAACTCTTCTCTAGGCTGGGATAAAGTCCTGGAAAACTGAAATATAGTTGACATAAGACTTAATCTAGGCATACAACTCAGCCAATATCCAAACAAATCAGGACCCTCCCTTGCAATTCCCGGGATCCACAGATCTCTATCTCCATCTAGTGATCTATTATTAGGCATGCAAGAAGGGCTGAATTTAAGAACATATATTTAATTTGTGTAAAATAATCCAGTTTGTAGCTGGTAAAAAAGCACAAGACCCCAGGTTTCTGGTTGTGAAGTAGTGAGGTCAATATTTGGAAAGGCTAGCTGAAAACAAATTGTTCAATTTTACAAGAGGTTTATTGTTTTTTCTCCCCTGTTCAGCAGCCATTCGAAATGTTGGCTATTTAAAAAAAAATGATAGAACAAAGAGTTATCTGAAACTCTCTGGGGACTGGAAATGTTAATAATTCAAAGGAATGAAATCTGGAATCTTTACTAACTGCAATAGCATTGCTTAAAAACAAAACAAAACCAGGAGAGGCTATGCCCTCTCTTTTTCGTAAGCATGCATGCTCACAAACACCAATTTGAAGCTCACGTATAATTGCTCCTTTGGAGCACTTCATATATTCTATGTCAGACATGCATCTGTTGCTTGGCAAGAACACCTTCATGGGAGAGTTACTTTCAGGAGACTGTTTGAAAATAACTGCAAATGATCCTTTAGTTTGGTTCTATTTGGCAGGGTTACAATTGCTTTTTGGAGTGTGCTTTCTCTATTCCTTTCTCAGTGTTAAAATCAGCACAGCCCGAGTGGTACATTTCTGTTAATCCTCATTCCCAACACTACAAACAGGAGCCAAGCACTTCGTCAGTAGAGCTGTACTAAACCTGTTTGCAAAGTTAAGGGAAGGGGAAGAGAGTAAAAAGATGGGAGGCTGGAATTAAAGAGAACCTTGTTAAGGTCTTATACATTTAAGACAGAGTGAGTATTTCTCCATGCAGTTATTAGGAGTCAAAACCAACTCAAAAGCACCTAATGGTTTAAGGACTATTTTGAGTATAGAATTTCATGTCAGGAGGAGTCAAGAGGGAGACCAACCAACCATTCTTGACTTGTGGCCAGTCTCATTTCTTCTAGCTTAGTCTCTACCAGAGGTGGTCTTCAGCAGGTTCTGACCAGTTCTGGAGAATTGGTAGCGGAAATTTTGAGTAGTTCGGAGAACTGGCAAATACCACCTCTGACTGGCCCCACCCCCATCTCTTCTCTGCCTCCTGGGTCCCAGATGATTGGGTGGGTCTCCTTTTGTTGCCCTGCACAGGAGAATGTAGCTGGAAAGCAGGTTAGTGGGGTGGGGAGAGAATGGGGATTTTACAGTATCCTTCCCCTGCCATGCTCACCAAGCCATGCTCACCAAGCCATGCCCACCAAGCTATACCACACCCACCAAACCATGCCCACAGAACCAGTAGTAAAAGAAATTGAACCCCACCACTGGTCTCTGCTCCTCAACATGCCATCCAGAGACAAGAAAAGAACCTGGAGCAGTCCCAAAAATCATAGTGATGCCCATAAATTCAATTAAGAAGAAAAACAGAGCAGTAACAGCTCCTATCTCCCCACCGCAGAGACAATATGAACCATGAATTGTTCTCTTTCTTCTCCAAAAGATATTATGACATAGAAGCTAGTGACAAGACTGGATGCCTCCCTGACTATCAGAGGATTCAAGTCAAATCACTTTCTGGGATAGGGAAATAATGAAGATAACTCCCTGAAACCAGAATAACAGAGTTGGGAGGGATCTTCTGGTCATCTAGTCCAACCCCTCACCCAAGCAAGAGACCCTACACCATTTCTGACAGATGGCAGTCCAGTCTCTTCTTGAAAGCTTCCAGTGGGGAAGCTTCCATAACCAAATCTTGCATTCCCTCCGATTACATTATTCAATGTTTCTGTGATGCCTACTTATTGTCAGCAACAGTTTTGTTCCTTGGTTATTTTTGTTTTTAAACCAAGTCATTCCAGTTTTGCTTGTACAAGGACTACCATGTTTGGGTTGCAAAACTGTAATTGAACACTAGATGGCAACTAAAAGTTGGAGTTATCTGTATTCTCTTGTTGCCCTGTAATGGCTACCTTTAGGAATTGATTGGTTGATGATATAGTCCTATTTAAACAATGTTCAGCAAGTTTCCTGCATCAAAATGGGTAGAAAATTGTGACATTTGATTTTAATTATTTGCAAGCAGAAAGAGTTTCAAGGGTATGTGTAGTCCTTGACTTACAGGCATTTGTTTAGTGACCATTCAAAATTACAACAGCATTGAAAAAAAGTATCATAACTTGCAACTGGTTTACAAGCACCACCTCTGGTCAGGTGATCAAACTTCGGGTGCTTGGCAGCTGGCATGTATTTATCATAGTTGCAGTGTCCCCAGATCATGTGATCTTCTTAGGTGACTTCCAACGGGTGAAGTCAATGGGAGAAACCAGATTAAATTAACAGCTCCATGGTTCACTTAATTGCAGTGATAGCTTTACAACCTCGGCAAAAAAAAAAGATTGTGAAATCAGGCACAACTCACTTAATATCTGCCTTACTTAGCAACAGAAGTTATTGTCCCACATGGTTGTAAGTAGAGAATCATCCCTACAGTTAGAATAACAGAGTTGGAAGGGACCTTGGAGGTCTTCTAGTCCAATCCCCTGCTTAGGCAGAAACACTACACCATTTCAGGCATTTTAAAAAAAAAAAACTTCCAGTGTTGGGGAATTCACAATTTCTGGAGGCAAGTAGTTCCACTGATTAATTGTTCTTACTGTCAGAAAATTTCTCTTTAGTTCTAAGTTGCTTCTCTCCTTGATTAGTTTCCATCCATTGCTTCTTATCCTGCCCTCAGGTGCTTTGGAGATACAGTTATCACAAGGCCAAGTGCAAAGATAGATGTGGGACACATGAATCTTTCCAAAAAATGGGAAAGGCAGACTTGAAAATCGAAGCTGAACCAAAACAGTTGCTTCTACTGCTTGGGGCACTGGTTTCCTTTATCTCATCCAAGGCTGATCCTACCATTTTCAAACTCAGAGTAGCTGCTGGAAGCCCATCTTTCTGACTTGAACATGACAGATACAGGAAGGAAAGCTCACTCCATGATTAGTTTCCACCTATTGCTTGTTATCCTACCCTCAGGTGCTTTGGAGAATAGCTTGACCCCTTCTTTTCAAGATCACATTCAAGATCAAATATTCAAGATCACATTCCCAACATTAGATGGGGAATTAGGTTGCTGTGCTGGTTTTTGGGGGGGTGGGTGGAATATAGTTCTGAACTTTGCATAGAAACTGTGAACCTTCTGGCATCTCAATGTGTAATTTGTTTTTCCTCTCTCTACTGATAGATGGTAGGAAAATGGATAGAAATGTGTGCCATCTGATGACAGGCTCAGTGCATCAGATGGAATGTGCTATAATCAACAAACAACATTATACAGCCTTCTATCTTTTTGATGCCACTTGCCTTATTTCCAGATTCCAAAGGGAGAAAATTAGATTTTGGGGGATTTGATCATCTTGAAATGTTTCTGTTGAAAATTGCAGAGAAGTATCTACTTTAGTTATGCAGCTTGGCATGTCAGAATAAGGAAGCATCAAATTCAACTTGCCTCCAGAAGTTGTGGGTGCTCCACCACTGGAGGTTTTTAAGAAGAGATTGGACAAACATTTGTTTTTGGGAGTATAGGCCAGGATCTCCTGTTTGAATTGGGGGTTGGACTAGAAGACCTCCAAGGTCCCTTCAAACTGTTTTTCTGTTAAATTCCACTTCCTCATGTACAGAAAGCCATTGATAGCTACATAGTGCTATTTTTTCAATCCATTTTTTTTCTTTTTCTCATACTTACATCAGCAAACATCCAAAAGCCCTTTAAATTAAAAAAAATGCCATTCATTTAACTAAAAGAATACATCTGCAAATGTTAATGACATAAAAAAATAATGGATGCCTTATCATTTCTATGAAGTTCCGCCTGTTTTTGTTCTTCATTTTTAGAAAACTTTTTTATACTTGGATTCCAAGCAGGAGGTGCATGACTTCCATCCCACTGCAGGCTTCAAATCTCTTTCAAAAGATGCATGTAGGAAGGGTAGATAAATCTCTGTTAAAAACTAGATTGAATAGTTTTAGCCCCATTATGAAAAGCAACTTTTTTTTCCTTTCAAAAGATCAGCAGGCTTTTTATAGGAAGAGGAATACAGAGGGAGAGAACTTGATCGTTAATAATAGCACGAGATCAATGTATTCCATTCAAACTTTTCTCTGCATTTCAAGCCTAGGCTGAACTGGATATCAAACTTTATACGGTTTGGGAACACAGGGAAAACAATTTAACAGCTTTCACAGACCTTACTATGAACCATATGAAGTGGAGAGAGTTGGCCTCAATCCTTATCTGATTTTAAATGAAAATAAGGCTTCGTGTGCTACCAGTTGAAATGTTGACAAAGCTGCCATAAAGGCTGACAGGCAATTTAATGTAGTGGTTAAGGAACCAGGGTAGACACCAGGAAATGGGGAGTTCTAATCCCATGTCTAGGCACAAAGCTGGTAGGTGATTTTGACCCAATCAAAGCGCTAGGAAAGAAAAAACAAAAACACCAACTTCTGAGCCCCAGAAATCTCATAGTGACAAACCACTTCCAAAATTGTACCATGAAAACTGCAGGGACTTGCACAGGTAATTGCCACACTGACTCAAAGGAATCCACCCCCCACAAGAAAAACACCCAATATATGGTGAGTTTCCATTGTCCACAAGCATATTAGGAAAATGTTAAAGGGACACAAGAGTCACAATATGACCTGTGGGCTTCAGTTTAGAGGAGATGCTGCACTATGAGAAACAGTCTAATGCTTCAGAGCTATCCATGGTCCTGATGACATGACATGCATCAATAGAAGAGAATACAGGTAGTCTCATCCTACAACAATTCATTTAGTAACCATTCAAGGTTAGAACAGTACTGAGGAAAAATGACTTATGACCATTTTTCACAGTGACAACCTTACCAGTATCCCCATGATCATGTGGTCAAAATGCAGATGATTGGCAACCAGTTCATATTTATGACCGTTGCTGCATCCCAAGGTTGTGTGATTTCTCCTTTTGCAACCTTCTGATAAGCAAAGTCAATGGAGAAGCCACATTCATGACTGAGGCAAGAAAGGTTGTAAAATCAGGCAAAATTCACTTAACAAATGTCTCATGTAACAACAGAAATGTTGGGCTGATGATGTTATGTAGTTTGGTATTGAAACCTCAGTAATAGCTTGATCTTTTCAATGTGGCATGCCAAAAGTATTCACTGGGGCTTTTTGTCAGCTGGTGCTCCGTTCAAAATCCAGGAAAGAAATACTTAGACTCTTGTAATTAGAGAAAAGATGTCTTTTACCAGAAGTCAGTGGTAGCAACAAGAAAATTCTGAATCTAGGTAATCAGGCACGCACATCACATATATCAAGGGAATGAAATGTTCCCCCTCCCCAACAGTTCAAATGGTTCTTCCAACTAAAAGTTGTGAACTACATCATGCGGACATCTCCAGGTGGTCATGATTAGTTGACCTTGGCTTACTCAGATAAAGGGTTGCAGTTGCGCAGAAAAGAGAAAGCTAAGCAGGAATGAGAAACCCTCCCCAGTTTATACAATATTACTTAGCAACATTTGCAGCTTACATCCCATACATTTCCCCTTCCACCCCCCGTTACTCATGGCAGCCAGAAAGAAGCAAAGGAAAGGAGAAAGATCTTGAAGGCTGACACTTTTCAAGCTGATGGTTCTACCTTATTCTTGCATGTAGGATGTGTAAATCTAAATGCAATCTATAATCTAATATATAAACTAAAATAGTAGATGCGGTAGAGCCCTGGTAGTGCAGTAGTTAGAATGCAGTATTGCTGGCTGATTCTGCCAATTGCCAGCAGTTTGATTCCCACCAGCTCAAGGTTGACTCAGCCTTCCATCTTTCTGAGGTTGGGAAAATGAGGATCCAGATTGTTGGGGGAAAGATGCTGACATTGTAAATCATCCAGAGATGTACTGCCCTATTGTAAAGCACTATGGGGCAATATATAAAGTTTAAGTGCCATTGCTATTATTGCTCTAAGTTAATACTCCTGATATAGATTGCAATCAGGACAGATTGGGGTGTTGAAAACATCTTCAGGACATGCCCTGTCTGTCCTCTTCATTTTCAAGCATACATGAGGCCATCTTAGCTTTCTTAAAATATGGGCAGTTGTGTGCATCACAGAATAATGTAATGGCTAGGCTATATACAAGTATATCACTCATCAATCCCTTTAAGTTAATACTGCTGATATAGATTGTAATCAGCATAGAGAAGAGACCACAGGAAAACTCATTGGCATGGCAGGAGAAAATCAGATTCATCTTCTCTCATTTGGTTCCACTAGCAAAACCAATGTTTTGCAGCCCTCTGTTTATTAATCTGTCCTTCAGTTTATGTGTTTGTTTTGCATTGTCATCTATGCAAACTGGCTTTCCATCCAGATTGTGAGCGATAGTCAAGATGGCAAGTCAAAATGTAATATAGCAAGGGCAGCCTAATATTCTGCAGCGAGGGAGAGTCTGTTTTTCTAACTCTATCTTTCAGATTTATTTTTGAAAGCAACAAGAGGAGATATGATGAAGCTGTGGGTTTTGATCACTTTTTTTTTAAGTGGGGAGAGGATGATTTATTTAGGAATAATTGAATTAGACACCTTAAGTCTAGGGAGGCCTATAAAGCTATTTTATTGGGGTGGGGGGTTGAAAGTGAAAATTACTCCTGAATGTTGATGGTGCAGATTTCTTGGCTCTAGGGGATTTAGAAGACAGAAAAAAAAAACAGTGGCCCATGTTGGACAGAACAGAAATAAGAAAAATTAGAGCCTTAATATACACCCCTATTTTTGTGTTAGACACAAACACTTTTAGTTTGTAAGTCTAAGATGAGGTTTTGTGCTGTGCACTTTTCTTACTGTACTCAGGCAACTTTCATCATAACATCTTCAAAATAATAATAAAAAAGCCTTGGATTTTTGAAATCATTTTTACATAGAGAATGTAATTGTTACTGGTTGCTTATTTCAAGAGACAAAAGAAAAAGACTTTCTACATTTTTTACAGTCTAGCTTCACAAAATTAATATTCATGTCGAAGCCCAATTTCAGTTGTTTTCCTTCTCATCTGAGACAAATATTTTGTTTCAAGGGCCGCACGGTGGGATGAAAAAGGAAGTTGTTTGTAACAGCTATTAAGGAACAAAGCAAATGTTCATTTGTTGTTTGGAAGATAATGTTCCAGCCATTTCTTTCTCTTTCTTTTTTTCTTTGTCCTTTTCTTTCATTTTCTCTCTTTCTCCTTTGTACAACTGAAGGAGAAGTAGGTGTTGCATTCCAAGAATTCAGTGGCAATACAAAAAAAAGGAGATAAATATTCAATATTCAAAATCAGGTGAGGAAATTTAACTCAACTGCAGGCTAGAAACAAATTCAAAGCATTTTCTAGAACAAAAGAGGTTCATTGGGGAAGAGAAATAGGAAAATAACCAGGTCAATTTGGTTCATGTGTCACCAACAAAACAAACAGATGGCACAATGTCTGTTTTTTATGGCAGGGGTCTTTGGGGGAGGAAGCAAAGGCTATGGCTGGTGACACATGAAGCAAAATGGGCAAAGCTTCTTGATGTACATCAGATTTGGAAGGCAGTTTCAGAAATAATTCAGTTTTTTTCTCCTTAGGGAAGTGGGGATTAAGTGTCTGCTTACATGGCTGTTTTAATGGAGGTTCTTACCAAAAAAAAAAAAAAGAAAGAAAAGGAAGGTAACTGTGTTCTCGCTTTGCAGCATTTGGAGAAAGAGGACTTTAGGAATTGCAAAATGTGCTGAGTTGGGAATGAAGGAGCAATGGCATTGCAGCTCGCTCATTCATTTATTCATTCATTCATAATATAATTTATAGGCCACTCTACTATTAATGACTCTGTGTGGCTTGCAGTTAAAAGACATTGCACCCCATGAATAAAGCTGTTTTATTTATTGCTGAATTTTGACTCAAAGCAATTGAAACTTGTAGATAAAATAAGCACAACTTTATGTAGGAAAGGAGAACAGTTTCCACACTTGTAACAATTACTACCAACCACCTTTCCATCGAGGACCTGTATACTGCATGAGTCAAAAAGTGAGCTGTGAAAATATTTATAGACGCCTCACATCCCGGATTAAACTGTTTCAACTCCTACCCTCAAAATGACGCTATAGAGCACTGCATATCAGAACAACTAGACACAAGGGCAGTTTTTTCCCAAACGCCATCACTCCGCCAAACAAATAATTCCCTCAACACTGTCCAACTATTTACAAAGTCTGCACTACTATTACTGTTAATCTTCTCATCACTCATCACCCATCCCCTCCCACTTGTGACTGTATGACTGTAACTTTGTCACTTGTATCCTTACTATTTTTATTGACTGTTTCCTAGTATGATTTGATTGCTTATTGTACCCTATGACTATTATTAAGTGTTATACCTTATGATTCTTGACTCTTGATGAATGTATCTTTTCTTTTATGTACACTGAGATCATATGCACCAAGACAAATTCCTTGTGTCTCCATTCATACTTGGCCAATAAAGAATTCTATTCTATTCTATTCTATTCTATTCTATTCTATTCTATTCTATTCTATTCTATTCTATTCTATTCTATTCTATTCTATTCTATTCTATTCTATTCTATTCTATTGCTACAGTGTGGTTCAACAATATTATCTCCACTATGATGTTCTATTTCTTATTTTAATTAGAACCAGTCTTTTCTGCCTTAAAGAGGTGGACTTAGGTTCATATCTGATTCCCCAACATGCAATATTTATACAAGGTAGGTTGGGCTGTGACTCAAATCATGGAATCAGTTCCATAGTTGATTGGGACTTGAACCTGAATTGAAATAATGTCAGGGTGTGGCTTAAGGGAGATTTAAAAACTGCACTTGCTGCATTCTACTACTAGAAGAATACAACTTGAAGGCTACTTAACTACTCTTAATTACCCCCTTTGTCAGTTCACTACCCCATATTCACTACGTATACTTTTTTTATTGAACAGGTAGGTTTTATTTTCCTGTCTTCTCCAAGACCATCCTAGTCATTAGACACAGATAGGATAATTCTTTTTGAGTAAAAGAGAAAAGCAACATGCCCCCCCACACTTCAGTTTTCTGCCTCGAGAAGGAAAGGAGATATAACCTCCCAATAGCTCAGTTGAACTGAGGGGTACTTACCCTGTGAACTTGGTGGTTTCCTTGCAGATATTTCATTATGTCTAGCACTGATGATGTTACTTACTTTGGGCAATGAAGCATCTGCAAGAAAACAGCCAAGCTCAGGGAGAACCAAGGATTCCACAGACATTTCATTATCAAACTAGGTAACACCTTTGGTGCTCATTGATGACATTACAGTTTTATAATGAAATGACTGCAAGAAATCCACCAAACTCAGAGAGCACCAAGGACCCAGCAGTAACATATCCTGAAAACTATCAAAGATGGCAATGTCCAACTTGAATAGGTTTGGGAGAGAAAGCTTTAAAAACACAATAAAAAAGAATGTGAGTTTCAAAAATGATTAGCAATAATTGCTGGAAACAGTTGATCAGAGACAATTTAGAATTTGATGAAACAGATAATGATTAATGATCACAAAGATGAAAAGATGGAGGAAGCATGAGAAAGAAAATTGAGCAAAATCATCTACAAGGGATGTTCATGGGTATCCAAGCAGCTGACTTCTTGTGGCTCAGATCATTGGTGAAGGTAGTCAAATTCAATCAAAATTTATGAGCAGGAGCAATTCTAGATTTCAGGAGAATTTCCCAGCACAATCTAGAAATGATAGTGATGCTTTATGCCATCAACCTTAGCTAGAACTGTCTCTTGACTCAGATAATAGTGTAGAAAATATGGCCCATCAGCCATTTATGGGCTGGCAAGACGTTCTCTCTGGTTCAGCTTGAGTGCCTAGATAGCTCTTGCTTAAACTTTACAACATCTGACCTTTTCAATTATGCCTGCTTAGCATAGGAGAAGTGATGGGAATTTACTACTGAACCTCAGGAAATGCAACTCAACTTCAAAGAAATCACCTCAACTGCATCTATAGTTTGAAGGAAAACTTAGCAAGGACAATGGTCCTTACTGGTATAGTAGATGGGAAAATCTAGTATATCAGGAACTGCAGTGGGTCAGATAATGAATACTTATAAATTGTAAAATATTTGTAAGTATCAGAAGGGTAAGGACTGCTTAACATCATCTCCAAAGGGCATTGCAATTCCTCCAATTTCAAAGTGTTTGGCTCCTGGTTTCTTGCCCCTGATACATGCTACATATTTACTACATATTTATTCAATGAAACCATTCTAAGAAGGCCATAATCTTATACATTTCCTACTCTGGGCTCCATTTTTTCTCTGAAAGTTATTGAAAAGAAAGGGGAAGAGTGGGTTCTCTTCATAATTAACATGCAGCAATGCCTGTCATGCAGGGAGAAGGCATAGTTATAATAACTCAGGAGTCAATAATTCATAAACCCTAACGCATTATTAATCAATTATCAAGGCCCAAATTACATTTAATGAGATTAAACTGATTGGAGCGCTAAGCTGTTTGAAACATATTGATTTAATCAATGTGCTTAATTAAACTGTGTACATTTTTTCCACACAATCATTAGTTCACAGCGCCCTGCAAAAATGGCCTTGCTCACTGCTCCACTTTCTCATTTCTCTGCTGACGCTGTTAATTGGGAAGAGCACAGAGAAGCAGCATTTATTGGAAAGAATAGGCCCTTCTTCCTCTTCCAAACATGGATCAAGCAACCCAGGCATCCAAAGAAATGGATTTTGCTGGAAAGCTACCAGTCTGAGCATGCACCAAGCTGAGTTTGCTATTTCCATTAATATATCATGACATTTTCTAGGAAAGATATGGTTTTTTTTTAATTGAGTGGAGGTTAACCCAATGACTATGGGTGACATGTAAAACTGCAAATCCATCAAGACAGCAGTAACTCATTAAAGTTAGCATAATTTCCTATCAGAGGAGAAGGAGTAGAAATGCTAAGCTACACATAGACTTAATTCAGTACCAGCCCTTTGAGGTACACCAGACAAGAAGCACAGTAATGGAACACAACGTTAACCAAATGTTGCAAGTTAGAAAGTATTTCTCCCTTCTTTTTCTTTTGCTCTTCAAAAAACTTTTGGAGGGCCCCTTCTGAAACTTCTCCTATGCTCTTCCTCCTTTTGTGGACTGAGATAAATTTTCATGTTGATTTGTTAGTGATTTGTTAGTTCCTCCTGCCTCCCAGGGTCATCCCTACATACTATTACATGGACTGATTTTTAACTGAGAATCTTCCTCATTGCTTACAAATAATGTCCCTGTGGATTATACCCCTGTAGTCTTTGATTTCCCAAACAAGTTTCTCAAATGAAAACTGTAGGACTTGGATATAAAAAGGATTGTCCTTTTTTCCATTGTACCGAATTCACTCATAGAAGTTGTTAAATGCCTTGTTAAATGCTTTGAGAAGAATGGTATGAAAGCAGAGGTAGTATTGAGCAGGTTCTGACCAGTTCTGGAGAACCAGTAGCAGAAATTTTGAGTAGTTTGGAGAACTGGCAAATATCACCTCTGACTGGAGATTTTATAGTATCCTTCCCCTGCCACACCCACCAAACCACGCCCACAGAACTGGTAGTAAAAAAGAAATTGACCCCCACCACTGCTAACGAAAGGTAACCAGGCTTATATTTTGAGGAAATAGCAGGATCTAGCTTGCTTTGTTTGATCTCTGAAGTTAAGCTGGGTCCACCCAGGTTAGCTTTTGGCTCAAGTGAAAAGTAAAAAAATACAAGCAGGAAGAAGGTGATAGCAAATTTCTTCTAGGTCATTGCCAAGAACACTGAATGGTCCATGTAGTTATAAGGAGTCAAGTTTGATTTAAGGACATATTCATCCTTGTTTATTCAGTTTGTGTTAGAATTATCCCATGTTCTTATAATTTTTCATAATGGGGGCAGAATCTCCTTGATATTTAATGAAATCCAAATGTAAAGAAAAGTACAAAATTCTTCCTTTCAGGCAGATAGCTTACAAAGCTTAGCTATTACAATTCTGGCATCCCACAATATTTAGTTTTATTTAAAAAAATATTGAAACAGAGTTTGTTTTATTGAGCCTGAAAAGACTCGTGGTGGTTACCCGTGTAAATAAGCCATAAAACATAAAATTTTAAATCCATAACAATAGTAATACGAAAAGCCTAAAAATAAAGTAAATTAAAAAAATAGGATAATGGAAAGCATCAATGCAATCTAATCAGTGCAGCTTCCACCCCCATCATCTCCTTTTTGTAAGACCCTTATATTGCAAGAATACAATATACGATTTTGCAGTATCCTTGAATAGAGACTTGGGGAGAATTTTGTTGAGTGCTAGAGTTGATGAGAATTTTCTTTTGTTCATGTCCATGAAACCTTACCTGTTTGCTCCAAGGGAAGGCAGTCTGTGGAGATTCTTGTAATATAGACAGAAATCAATAAAATAACTGACTTGAATCTTTTATAATTGAATCTAATTGCTTGTATCTAAACACATAGTGTACACACATGCACACTTATACATACATGAAAAGGTACACATAGAAGCTTTTGGCACCACCAGTAGCCCTTATGAAATGCAGATGAATTATCTCACAGTTTTTAAACTCAACAGGCTACACAGCAACCATTCTTTTTTTTTTTTTCTAACATGATCATTAAGTGTTTGGCTCAGTGACAGTTTAATTTCTCCCATTGGTGCCGTTTCTATAAGATGCAGCCTGAGCACAATGCATAATAAAGCATTACACTTTTCATAACAAAATAGTTCTGGGTAGGATCTCTATTTTTGTTTATAAGCAAGAGCCCCTTCACAGATATTTGCTTGACTTCCAGGTATCAAAATGGACCATTGAAGAGGGGGCATAAGATAATGGATGCGGAATGGAATGACCAAATTGACTTTCTGGGAAGCCTAGTCAGCACAAGAACATTTGAGAGACCAAGCTCAATTAATTCTAAGAGGGCTCTTCTTCTGTTTCTAGAATCAGAATGACATTTTAATAAGCAGGCTCAGGTAGCTTCTGAGAATTGATCCATATCTCTAGAATTAGAAAAGGGCTGTGGTGCTGGGATGTATAAAACATACACTCCTTGATAGGTTTGTTCATAAGAGTTGAACATAAGAGTGGTTTGTTTCTCCTCTTGCCTGTGTTCTGTTGGTGATAAGGAATAACCAATTATTGCAGAAGCTAAGTAGAACAATAGGCAAACTCAAACAGAAATGGATGTTTTAAGCCACCAGGACACCAATGGCAGGTCCAATCTAGGACATCTAGTAACAGAGCCCAAGCAGCTTGGTCTGTATACCACTGGAGAAACTCCAGTTAATCTACTGTGTGTCTTGCTGATCCAAAGGTGCTTTTCCAAAAGACAGCTTGGTTTTTTCCTTTGTTTTTTCCTTGAAAATGTTTCACTTCTCATCCAAGAAGCTTTTTGGATGAGAAGTGAAATGTTTTCAAGGAAAAAGAATCAAGAAAGTCCAGATGCCTTTTGGAAAAGCATCTTCAGGACAACCTTGACCTGGGTGATTGAGAATCTCCACAGACTCAAGTCTTGATGAACTGCAATGCCTGTTTCAAAATGTCTTGAAAGTATAAGTATAGGTAAGCTGAGATAGGTCTTTCAACCAGGGACACTTTAGATATTTTAAACAGTTCTGTGGCATAAGAAAAATAATAGTTTAATTCTCCCAGACCATAGAGGAAAGCAAGTTAGACAGAGCTTTGAGGGACCTCAGCCTTAGTTATTAACACCAAGAAACTCATCGGCTAGAGGCAATTTTCCACCAACTTCTGAAACCCAGATCCTGTAGCTTCATTGAGGTTTCTTGTCCTATGAGATCACCTTCTGACTTGCTCTCTGGGAAACATGTTTGGCCTGCCTGAATGCTCTCTCTGATACTCAAATTATTTATCCATTTAGAAGTTACTTATCCTCTTTATAAGTTTGGGCAGTTTAAAAGATACAATGGGCGGAAAAACCATTTTAAAATGTAGTTTACATTTGCTTTAGGCACTATACTTCCCCATACGTTTGTATCTTTGCAAACCATTCTGATCTCTACCATATTCCATCACGGTTTCCTGTGTTGCCTTAAACTTTTCACTTCCCTCTATTTGGGTGAGCAAAAAAACTGGATGTCAGAGCTTGAAAATCATGTTGCTTATCCAATAACCTCTCTTCTTCCATAGGTAGAACAGGATGTTGTCTCATATATTGTAATAAAATGTTCAGCTAGTTTGTGTACACAAGAGACGCCACTCTCACCTTCATCCCAGGATGAAAAAAGTTTCATTTATTTTTTTATTATTAAATAAATTTGTAGAGCTGAGATGGTGCAGTGGTTAGAATGGAGTACAGCAGGCTACTTCTGCTGACTGCCAGCTGCCAGTAGTTCGAGTCCCACCAGGCTCAAGGTGGACTCAGCCTCCCATCCTTCTGAGGTGAGTAAAATGAGGACCCAGATTTTTGGGCACAATAGGCTGACTCTGTAAAATGCTGAGAGAGGGCTGCAAAGCACTGTGAAATGGTATATAGGTGCTATTGCTACTGCTATATCATGACTCCATGATAGCTGCTTTTTTTTTTTAGTCTAACCATACTATAGAAGTCAGATATGCATTGGTACCAATGCCATATGGGATTTAGAAGTGCTCTCTCCCCCCCATATCACTTCTTGCCTGCCCTCCAAAACCTATTATCCTCAGCAATGAGGATAATAGTCTCATGAATTCACAACCAATGTGCCTTAAGAAACATATAGATGTAGGCAAGCAATCCATTTATAAAAGCTGAAAAATTAAATTATTTCCCAGCTTGGTTATCTATAAATATTATGTATCTATGCAAAGAATTCTCTAAGGAAGCAATATCAGGCTGAGTTCACATATCATGTTAAACCAGGGTGTTCAACATGATTTACTGAATAAATCTTAATTGGCTAAATTTGCATAGCATGCTAAAGTATGAATCAGAATTATAAGCCAAAATAGATTATGTTCATAGATTATGTGAAATCCAAAGTATGAATCAGGGTTATAAGCCAAAATAGATTATGTTCATAGATTATGTGAAATCCAAATCATATTTAACACAATGAGCGAATCCAAGCTTAACTCTAAAATAAAATATGAGGAGTTGAAAGGGTTGAAGATGAATCATTAGGAGCTGAAAGGGTTGAAGATGGATCAATAATGATAATAAAAACAGAATTGTTAGCAGCACCTCTACTTCTCCTGTACCAGATACCAGCCGGTGTCCACATGGCCAATTGTCAAGTAGCAAAGACTAATCTGAAAACATTTCCACTCCTTTTTCTATCAACAAGACCTTTCCACCTCTATTGCATTTTTGCAAATCTGAGCCCCATTTATCATTTTGAAACATACAAAAGAAACCTTTCATAACAATTTCCTTGTTCTGTAAATTAGAGAACATCTACAAAATCAAAGCAAATAAATCAAAGGTTCCAAAAGCTGTAATTCTCTGTGTTGCTTCAATGAAACAAAAATGTAGATAATTCTTTCTGAAGCTACCATGTTTGATGGTATCTTCTTTTTCTTTTTTTCAATATTGAATAAAAACTATTTTTAAAAGGAGATACTTATGAAGTCTTGCTCCAATGCAAGTCTGAACATGACATGGTCTTTTATTTTTGTCCCATATTGCCCAATAAAAACAAGTAATCTGCATTATTGCAACAAAACTATGCATACCTTACATTGAATTATATTTAACTATGTAGTGACCGCTGCTGAATGAATATTTGTTCCTGAAATAACTGTCCTTCATATAGATCTTTCACACTTATTTGATAGTTTTAGCCACCATTGTTTAACATGGCTGTTGAATAAACTGGAACTACATAGTTCCAGTTTAAGTCACAAACCACAATAGCTAGGTTCATGCAGAATACTGAACAACAATCAATCCAGATAACTCTGTCATGGAAAGTATGAATCAGATCTACACCTTTCCCTTTCTGCAAGCACATATTCAAGAATTCTCTCAAAAATGAGCTTTTCTCAACAGCAATGAAAATGGATGAGCCATGTTAACCCAGCTCATGGTTTTACTGGATGCCATTTATGACATTCAGATGTAGGTAACTCGAGATCTAGAGGGGGTCGAGAAAGAACCAAATGGAAGAAGTGACTTACGGAACTGCTCCAGGTCATTCCTGCTTTTCGATTGAGGCATGGCAGTGATGGTAAGCAGTGGGCACGCATTTCCCGCTAGAGTGTAGCAAAGGATTTGCTTCTTGAAGAAGATTTTCTTTGTATTCCTGGTTTGCTCTAAGATGTCAAGGTGAGACTGTAAAAATGGAAACATGAAAATGTAATAATTTACAAAATGTCCTGCTGGGAGAAACTATCTAATCCAACACCTTTTATAGATATGCAACTGGAAGGCTCAGATCCATGGGCAGACTTCTCATTGAGGCCAATGACACAAGCAAATTGAGGACAACTAACTAACTAACTTCCCTTCCCTTCCTTCCCTCCCTCCTTCCCTCTCTCTCTTTCTCCTATTCTTGTTTGTGAACAATTTCTTTGTGTGAACCCTAATTTCAACATTATGAGAATAGGAAGCAAGAAAATGAGCTTGAATAATGGGAACACACCATAAACAATTATACAAACTACTGTATTTTCTTATTTAGAGGTTTCTTGATTGCTTGCTGATGAATCATGGAATACAGCTACCTAAGTCAGGTTTTCACTATCAGCCTGTCTTAACAATGCACAGATGTTGAACTACAACTGCCCAAATCTTCTAACTGGACTGCTACCATCTTAGTAGACATGCTTCAATTGTACTATCCACACTCCTGGATTACAGACAGGTTGACAAGCCAAGTGGTACCTGAGCATCAGAGGCTGCAGAAAGAAAGACAACATCTACTCTGAGGGGTCTTTGATGCTCCTGCTTGAACAGGGGGCTGGAGTAGAAGACCTCCAAGGTCCCTTCCAGCTCATTCTATTCTATTCTACATTTTATTTTATTCTCTTTGTTGTTTCCTTGCAGACATTTCATTATCCAAACTAGCCAACATCATTAGAGGAATCACTTCTTATTAGCATTCTTGACAAATGTATCTTTTCTTTTTATGTACACCAAGAGCATATGAAGCCAAATTAATCACACTTGGCCAATAAAGAATTCATTCATTCATTCATTGATGATGTCACCTAGTTTAGGTAAGGAAACATCTGCCAAGAAAACAACCCAGCTCAGAGAACACCAAGGACTTCTTGTTTGAACCCTGAGCTACAAATATTCTTCTTTTTGGGGGGTAATATACTCTGTATCTCTCATCACCCAATCTTCACAGATCCTGCTGAAAAGAAGCAAAACCAATGTTGAATAACCTGCACACTGTACCACAATGTGAGGATTGTGAATCACAGCCATTTCATCTACTTCTGGTGTCTTCCTGCCCTAAAACCCAGGCTGAGAGTCACTTAAGCTACCTATTCACTGTAGTTGCAGGAGTGAGCAGATAAATGATTTTATTAGTTCTGTTCCTTTGGGGCATTCTATGCTTCTCACTTTCTCTTGGTGCAGCTCCTTGACCTTGTCCACCTTGAAAGTGGACCGTAGAAGAAATGTTTTTGCATGTAGGAAAATCAGTCTCTGTCATCTTCAATATGAAAGAAAATCAGGGAAAAAAAACACAAATCTGCCTGAAATACTTGGTATTACCAGTCATAGTTAAAAAATATTGGATTAGACTGAATCAAAGGTCTGTCCTTCTGCACTGTTGTTGTTTAATGAAAATATGGAGCTTTCAGCTTGCATGGGCAAGCAAAGATGTATCAGCAGTTATTTGAAGTTATCATCCTGAAGAAAAAAAACGGTTTCCGACTCAAAGAAATGGTACGATTCAATGCCAGTCTTTCATGTGGTTTCTTCTCAGGGTGCTGAAAATATGTCTGCCGTTATTAAATGCATATTAGATTGGGAAGAGTTTCCAAGTCAGTTTCCATATGGAATTTTATTGCCTTTCCAAATGCCTAGCGCAGGTAATTGAGTTCCTGAGTTGCAAAAGCACTTAGAATTCATTACTGCTCTGAAGACAAAAGGGGGAAGATGCACCCACAACACCGACACACACCTACATGCACACCTACACACACACACACACACACACACATACACACACTTGTACAAACAGAGGCTGAGAAAGAAAACCTAGTGAAACACAGGTGTGAAATTTGTTTTTCTTTTGGGGTGGGTGGGAATCATGCAGTCTGTAAAAATGAAATGGTTTTTTACTGGATTTTTAAAAATTGCTTTGCAGGGGTAATAAAAATCTGTGAGTTATTTAAGTGACCCCGGTCAAAGTTATCTCTACAGAGATATCCATTGAAATTATGATTCAGGCAATGTCAGGAAATGAATGTTTCTCTGTATCTCAGTAGAGCAAAACTGAATCTTGTATTCATTGGATACTAATCTAAAATTAAGCTAAAGCTCCTTCTAACTTCAGAAGCATTCTTTCCTTTTTTTAAAAAAAGCAATGTCAAGCAAAATTTCCTTTATTGTTAATTTATGAAACAGCGTTTACACAACAGGCCCTCTTACTCTTCTCTTTCTTTTAACTATTTCTCATCCACCGATATACCCAAATAGCCAAATCTTGCTGAATAAATTGGACATCTGCAGTCTTGACTGGCTGGCTATTAAATCAAGAAATATCCTCCTGACCCTCAACCTCGCTCTTCCCATGATGTCATTAGAGTTTTTGTTGGATGGGCATTAATATTATCTGAATTAATGAGCTGTATTTCTCTAGGACCTTAGACTAGGGGCCTCTCTCAATCCTTCTTGCAAATTCTGGGATCCAATTTGCATACTGAATACATTGATTTCACATTGATCACCTCTGCAACTGCCCAGCCAGATACAAATGCACTCTAAATATGTCATCTGACCCTGGAAATTATCACATATCCTAGAAAGAAGGCCCTGATTTTTCATGAACTTCCCAACCATGCAAGAAGTGATCATAATAGCAATAGCACTTGGACTTATATACTTATATTTACTACTCCACAGTGTTTATATACTTATATATAATACTCCCTCTCTAAGCATTTTACAGTGTCAGCATATTGCCCCCAACAATCTGGGTCCACATTTTACTAACCTCAGTAGGATGGAAGGCTGAGTCAACTTTGAGCCAGTCAGGATCGAACTCCTGGCAGTGAGCAGAGTTAGCCTGCAATACTGCATTCTAATTTCTGTGCTACTAGGCCATTATTACAATTAGGTTACAAATTACTTGCCAACAATAGATGGCAGCAAAGCAAAAAAAAAAATGATACCTGACTTGTATTAAATGGGAGATTACTTGATAATATTAGGGGTATAGGTTAAACCTGGAAAGCAAAACACAGTCAAATCTATAGCAAACCACTTAAATCTGATTGCCCACAAAACTATATAGAAGTACTCATGAAATTACCAACAACTAAAATCAACTAGAGAGAGCCTTAACCTTCAATTTACAGACTAGCTGGAACCCAGCTGCTATGCAGTGCATAACTAGGTTTGCATGACACATTAAGCCAAATAGCTTAACATCATGAGTCCTTTCCTTCAAACTCTAGAACAACAGCCTTACCATCATGGTAGAGTAGGTGTATGGGTAATGGTAGGCCAGGTAGCAAACATCTTCTTGGTGAGGGAAAACGAGGCTGAAGGTGAGAGTATAGCATGACTTCCCACAAGGACCTTCTGCCGCTGCTGGGCCATAGTTTCGGTAGTGATTTCTGAATGGAAAGGGAAGAGAAAAAACACCATTGTGGCTTTCCTGCCTGCCTTCAAAACCAAGAAAGTATGATTTTAAAAAGAGGGTAGAGTGTACAGGCTTTGGGGGGAAAAAACAAAGAAAAAATTCTGTGGAGATTCTCAGTCAACCAGGTCATGGTTGTCCCAAAGGTCCCAAAAGGCAACTAGACTTTCGTTGTTGTTTTTGTCTTTGAAGATATGTCTTTTCTCACCCAACAAGCTTCTTCATTCTGAACTGAAGAAGCTTCTTGGGTGAGAAGAAAAATGTCTTCAAGGAGGGAAAAGGGAAAGTCCAGTTGCCTTTTGAAAAGTACCTTTGGGACATTGGAAAAGCTCATTCTGGTTATTTTTCCAGTAAGGTGACAAGGCAATAAAATTACTTCTGGTGGTGCAGAAAGGTGCATATAGTGGGATTGGTGGAAGGAAATCTTTTATTTATTTGATTTATTTATTTGATTTATATTGCCGCCTATTCGCCCATGGCGACTCAAGGTGGCTTACACAATGTAAAATCATATTTAAAACAAAAAATAAAAATAAAAACAATA